>JANZYN010000049.1:0-177724 GCA_025583755.1 Cordyceps tenuipes | reverse complement strand
CCCCTCCCCCCCCATCATCCCACAACGAAGAAAGAAACAGCAAAAAGAACAAAAAAAAAAGAGAGTCGCCACTGACAAGATGGTGTGCCGTGTGGAGTAGAGAGTCGAGATTCTGAGACTCCGCCTCGGCCTGGCCAGCTACAAGCTCCGCACGGGGCAGGTGGACGTGCCCCTCGCCGAGCTCCAGCCGCGTCGGCTCCCACCTGTCGGGACGACCTCGCCGCCAGCTACCCGCGGTAGCGCAGCGGTAGCAGCAGCAGCAGCAGCAGCACGGCGCGAGTCAGAGGAACAAGACGTGGTGCAGGAAACGCCGCCGTCGACGCAGGAATCCGCCGCTCTGGCACCACCACCGTTCGCGGCCGGAGCGGTGCTGGCGGCCATGGCATCGCGGTGAAGAAGAAAGAAAAAAAGAAACAAACGCCCGCTCCTGTAATCCGATACCTGGGCTGCAAGTGTGATTCATCGCTTCCTTCATCTCTTTTTTTTTTTTTTTTCCTCTGGTTTTCCCTGGTACGGCGTTTTTCATTTTGCTTTTTTTCTAACGTCTGGGGTCTCCTGCTATGCGGTGGGTTTTTTGTTTCTGCTGTTTTTTTTTTCTCGTTTCATCGTCTTTCCTGTTCTTTTTTTTTCAAAGGGGTCGAGAAGGGCAACGCACATGTAATACCTTCTTCCTCTTCACGCACACACACACATACACTTTGGCGTTGATGGCAGACCCGGGGGGCGTGGTATATAGGGCAGAAACGATCGGCTCTTGACGTGATCTCGTTTACGCCTGGTTGCATTTTCTTTATATTGTAATCGTATTGTATTGTATTGGAACGTTTTTTTTTTTTTTGCTTTTATTGGGTGGGCGCAAATGGGCGGCAATCTGGGTCATATGCGAGCAAGTTCATACAAGACCTCGTAGAAATCAAAGACATCTGCACTTGGAAGACGACACGGAAGCAGTTCCGATATGGTGATTTGTAGAAAACCAAGTTGTTATTGACCATCAACCTTGCTCATGGCCATCTGCATACCTCCAATCTTTACATAAATCACCCCGCCCATACACACAGTCATCCGCATCTTCATACGCCGTCAACTCCGCCCTTGTAAAACACACAACATCCAACTTAGTCAATCAGAATCTTGGGTTCCATGGCGCCGTATGAGGAAAAGAACTTGTCAAACAGCTTGATAGCAATTCCAATATCAGCGGTGCCGCCCGTCTCGCGGATGCTGTGCATGCTGAGCTGGGCGTTGCCCAAGTCAATCGTGCGCATACCGAGCCGCGCGGCCAGACCCGGACCGATGGTGCTGCCGCAGAGCGAGTCGTTGCGGACAACGAAAAGCTGGAGTGGCACTTCGGCAGCGCGGGCGCACTCCTGCAGCAGCGCGATGCCAGGCGAGTTGGTCGCGTACTTTTGGCTAGCATTGACCTTGATGACAGTGCCCTTGTTCATCGCCGGCTGATGCGCGCCTTCGTATTTGCCCTGATAGTTGGGATGTACGGCATGCGCCATATCGGCTGACACGAGGAGCGAGCGCGCGAGCGTCTGCTCAAACGCCGTCGACTCCTCGCCCGTATCGCTCGAGACGTGCTCGTAGCTCTTGTCCGAGTGAGCATCGCGGCCGTTGCTGCCAGGGAGCACTGCGAGGCGACGCAGAACCGCCGGCAGCATGTTGGAGTGGGCGCCCTGGGCCGACGTGGACCCAATCTCTTCGTGATCGAAGCAGGCAATCATGCGAATGGTGTTATCATTGTCAAGCGCATCCTTGGCCTGCACGGAGGCGACGAGACCCCGTATGGAGCAGTAGGTCATCTCCAAGTTGTCCAGACGGGGGGCGAAGACAAACTCATCGTTGAGGCCACCAATGCAGGCGGCTTGGGTATCATAGAGCACAATCTCGAAGTCGATGATGGCATCGACCGACACACCGGCTTCGTTGGCAATGACATCGAGAACTGCGGGGTGGTGACGGTCGGTCATGTCAGCGAGGGGCTGGAAGTCCTCCTCGCCGTCATTGTCGCCACGCCGGCCAGCGTTGGCTGGGGCCTTGTTGAGCTGTTGCTCGGCGAGCGCGGTGATGGGCAGCATCTCCGTCTCAAGGTTGGGGTCGAAACCAGACTGACGGTGCAGATGGATGGCGAGAGTGGGGATGCGGACGAGAGGCTTGTCAATCTTGACGAGCTTGGGCACGATGGAGCCGCCCTGACGGACGAGGACGCGGCCAGCCAGACTCAAGTCGCGGTCAAACCAAGAGGTCCAGATACCACCACCGTACTTTTCCACGGCGATCTGGTCGTACCCGACTTGCGACTTCTTGGAGACGGGCTTGAGACGCAGGCAGCACGAGTCGGTGTGGGCGCCGACAATGGCAACGGGATTGCCCGGCCGCCACTTGTGGCCAACAGCAAACGCGGAGATGGAGGAGCCATTGCGGGTGACGTAGTATTTGCCGCCAGGGCGAACGGAGGGGGCCCAGGAGTCGCGCTCGTGAATTTGCTGGAAGCCAGCCTTTTCAAGGATCTCGACGGCGGTAGCGACGGCGTGGTATGCTGAAGGTTGGGGAGACGGAGGTTAGCAGCATGGCCACGTGGTGCGGTGCGGAGGAGGCCTTGGGTTTGTACGTACGAGTCGGCGAGGCGTTGACAAAGTCGACAAAGTCGAGGGCAGCCTTGGGAGGAGCCATGATGAAGGTGGAGGTGGAGAAGGCGAGGGCGATCGAAGGCGGGCTGGGGTGGTGGCGATGGTGGTGATGGGGGCGGAGAAGGGTCGATAACGGCGATGATCTGATGGAGACGAGGGGGACGTTTCGCAGATGGCTCATGCAGACAGGTAGAGTGGAGAGGAGGAGTTGTCTGTCGGTGGATGGGGGAGAAGGAGACGGATGGAAAGCCGAGGGGATTGTGTGGGGGAGGGAATTGATCTTTGCAAAAGGTGTTGTGAGGAAAATCAGAGAGACCGGCAAACAGAACTGGTTTGCAGATTCGGCCGGGGCTTCCCCTCCTGAAGTGGGGCCGCCATATCTCAGTATGGAAGGTACGGGGATGGGTACCCGGAGACCGTTGCCCGGCGACACCCGACTGGCCGAGCCTGAGTATACATACATACGTATATATATATCCATTTATCAATGCTGGCCCTGTATCTGCGGCGGCTGGGTCATGGGCAGTGTGCTATGGAACAGAGCTGGCTGATGGATCATCCATTATCACTGGTCGCTGGTACAACACAGCCTGCGACTGCTGGGACACTCCGAGTCATTCTTCCACTATAAGAGAATTTTGGGGAAATCTGCCGTTCTATCCAAGAGCCCAGGTTCTCTTACAATGCATCACATTTCGCTTTGGAATTGCTCGAATAAAAAAGTAAGCTGCACGCAAAATCGACACCACATCCGGCTTCTCGTCCACCTCCTGCTACCTCCAGTCCGCTCCCTCAAACCCCTCCCCATCCTACTCTTCCATGGACATGCCACCTTCCTCGCTCACCGAATTCCCATTCTTCTCCCGCGCCGCCGCCGCCGCCGCCGCCGGCCTGTCAAACACCAACCCCGGGCTCCCAAACAGCAGCGCCACGCCCGCCAGCACCACCATGACGCCCTCGAGCACGATGAACGGCACCTCCTCGCGAAACAGCTCGCCCTCGTACCCGTCCTTGAGCTCCGCCACGCGAAACGCGCAGCGCGCCAGGATGCACCCGCACGCCGCCGCCAGCCCCGCCAAGAAGGCCACGCTCCGCCAGGCCGCGAGCTCCGCGCGCCGCGCGCCGCCCGACCGCACCAGCCGCGCCACGTAGTCGGCGAAGAGCGCCGCAAAGGCCGCCAGCACCATCACCTGCAAGATCAGGCCGGCCATGGAGATGTGCACGCCGGTGCGGCGGCCGTCGCGCTCCTCGGTGGAGAGCGCGCCGCCGATGGCCTGCAGCACCAGGCAGGCGACGTCAAAGGGGATGAAGATCCAGTAGAAGAGCGAGGCCGGCCGGACGCGGGAGAGGTCCGGCGCGAAGTGGCCGATGGTCTTGGAGAGGGTGACGTAGATGGATGCGGTGAAGAAGACGGGCGCGATCGTGAGGCAGACTGCGGAGGGCGGGCAAAAGAAGAAAAAAAGCGTGTTAGTGATTCGCCCAGCAAGAAGGGAAAGGAGGGGGAAAAGAAAGGGGCGGGCGCGCTGGACGCACTGATTTGAATCATGAAGCCGTAGTAAGAAAACGGATCGTGCCACATCATGATCCGGCCCACGTAGCCTAGGATCTCGGCCACGCAGCCGAGCAGCATGCCCGTCATGAAGCCCCAGCTGCGCCATCGCACGCCCAGGCACGCGTGCGCCGCGCCGATGAGGGCGAAGAGCACCAGGAACACGACATTGGCCGCCAGCGATGGCCGGTATCCAAACATGGACCAGGCGACTGGACATGTGTCGAGATTGCACGGCGTGTCGGGGCCGAAGATGTCTTGAGGCCGGGATTGGAGAAACATGATGGGTGGTGAGGGTGAGTCGAGGATTTCTTCCTTTTGTTTTCTCTTCTTGCGACGTTTTGTAGCCGGTGCTTGACGGAGAGAGAATAAGACTCTTTTTTGAGTAGTTGATGCTGGTTTTAACAAAATATGATGCAAGGGCCGTGGACTCGGGTGTCCGGTCTTTGAAGCAGAGTCCGGCTCCGAACCGGCCGACAGATAGACTGAAACTCGGACAACTGGCGGGGCAAAGCAGTCTAAAAGGCGGGCCGTTAATATTTTTCAACTTTAATAAGATGAAAAAGTCTGGTTCCTTCTTTTCAAGGGAAGCAACCTGTTATATAAACCCGTTCAAAGTCTACCAAGACGAGAGCACCACGTCTGCGTACGCCACCGCCTCAGACTCTGCCATCTCGGTTTTGGGGACAGCCTTGCGCTAAAAGTCGAAATCGATGACATGTATAGTAATGGAATCTTTTTTTAGCCCTTCTCGCGCACCCAAGTAACGGCCGTTTAGCGCACGAAACAGCCTTGGTTGAGCCAGGCGCCGAGCCTGATGCTCTGGACTCAAGCCACCGTCTCCAGCCCTGGTGGAGACGAGTCCTAACAGAAAGCAAAAATGAGAATAAATGATGGAAAACTTGGGATTGCAGAAACAGTGAGGCTGCTCCACCACTTGCCCCGATATGTTTGTTTAACTCAGGCTTCAAGAAATCCCGGATGGATAGCTAGGGCAGCTCATAGGGCAACGGACGCGCGTCTGCTGATGGACAATAATTAGTGCCAAGTTCCTCCTTGAAAATCACAAGTATAATTCATGTTAAGCGAGTGCGAAGGCAGTAGATGTGAGGCTCAGCTATAAGGAGATAACACGGCCCCGCCATGTCCATGACGACAGCGGGCCCGGAAGGCTGGGTGCAATCCGAGTCTTCCGAAGCTTGCTAAGAGAAAATGACAAGAGAGATTGTCCCAAGAAACTCCCTCGGGCTATTTCCCTTTCGGCTTACGATATTTACCGCAGAGGATTTTCTTCAATGCCAACTTCGATGATCTTCAAGGCTGGGTGACGTCCGCCTTGCTGGAGCCCGGCCCGGGGCAGCCCCACCCGGCAGGTCACAAGTCCGTCAGACTGTATGGCCGAGTCCGAGACCCGAGCCCGACTTTGACGGACATGGATAGCTAAATGTCTTTGGCTGTGGAGAGGAGCAAGTTGATTGCGAGATCCATACGGAGAGGGGACGTTACCATGTACGAGGTAAAAAGCACGTATCAATTTGCCTTTGAAGGGAGTCAACCCCTTGTATACATTTGCGCACTGCAGTACCCCTGATCCAGGCCGTTGTTATGCCACCGAAAGTACCTCGAGTCATGATGTAGCCAGCCGAAAAAAAAAAAAAAGGAACCCCAACTACCGAGATATACATCAATCACAAGTTCTTGTATCGATAACCAAAGTGCTTCCTTGATCTTCCAGCCGAAAAAACAGAACGCAAAAGCAAAAAGGAAAAAGGAAGAAAGAAGCAGAAGAGTAAAAACCCGGACCTGTGGGAGCTCGGTCGTGGAGGCATCCCCGCGTTGGTGCGTTTCACGGCTCGCGGACGGACGTGCGACCGGCTAGAAATCGAAGATTTACGAGCCCTGTTTCATCGGGATAAAAGAAAAGAAGGAACGCAAAGTCTATTTGTTCAGATGCTGTTTCATTTTTGCCCTGGTCCTCGGTTAAAAGTTATCTGCTCCATCATCTTTTTTTAGGTGACGTTATGCAGCGACAGCATCGCTGGTGTTAACCGATAGACTTGAACGCATAAAAAGAATCGAGTGGATGCATAAATTGCCAGGGTTTGTGAGCGATGACCATACAATTGCCGGAGAAAACAAGTCCGAGGCGGGTATTACTCATGAGGAATATATTACAGAGCATGGATTGAATTAATTGCGCGCACACAAATGTAAGTGCCCGACTCTACTCTACTCTGTTATTGACTCCGTCGTAACCAGCGGCACAGATACGAACGAAGTAACGAGAAGACCTGGGTCTTTCAGCTCCTGGAAGAAGTCGATCATCATTTCAGTTATGCAACCACCCGGCATCACATTTGTGCCTTGTTGTGCAGAAAAGTCAAAAGCGCCCAGGCGCGATCACAACCAGGAATGAGCTGGCCAATAGCCTCGAGGAGGGGGGGGGGTGCAATTTCGGAAATGATCCACTATAAGGAAACGCCCAAAGAGGAAAAGCGTCAGGAACCAGGAACAGAGGAGAGCTCAATGCAAGGACAGCCCAGCTCTCAGCCGCCGCCCCCCGTCTCAACAACAAAAAAAAGGTGACGGCGATGAGCTGTATTGCAGGCTGAGAGGTTGCCTGCATAAAGTCTCGGATGACGGGACGGGCGGTAGCGACAGTGAGAAAATACTTGGAAAACCCCTGCTGCGCCAGTTTCGGAATGGAAAAGTGCCGATGAAACCGCAGTCTTGTCCAAGGAAATATACGTAAGCTCGAGGACCAAGGTTCGTATCGGCTGATCAAAGCCCACAGGAAGCCGGCGCGGAAGCTGGACTGCTCTGGGAAGGTGATAATGTAGTAGTAGAAGATATACACACCCCTCTCGGCTCGTGTTCAGGCTCCACGTCTCATTTACTGCCGCGTGAGGGCTCCTCGGGACCCCCGAACAATGTTCTTGTCCTTCTTGGTCAGATTGGAGTACTTGTCTCGACTGCGAGACACTGTTGCTCTTTACTTCCGCAGCCTTGCTTTCGTCTGCAACAGGTCTCGGGCTCGTTTTTCTATCAAAGTGATTCTATCAAGGGGGCGAGTCCAAAGTGTACATCACGTCACTGCAGCAAAAATATAGCTCAGCCAAGAAGAAAAAGGTTGAAAAAAAGAGCGAAGAAATCCAGGAAAGACTCGCTTCCCTCGAAACGCCCTAAATACAATTAATTAAATACATTTGTAGCCCAGCGTCGAAATGTAGAACCACTCGAAAAGACCGAAAACAACCAGGTATTGCCGTAAATGCTTTGTAGTATTAAGAGAGCCTAGTTAAACCTCTGTACACGTCTAACTGAGAGACTCTAAAAAAAAAAAAGATGCCAGTCGTAAGAATCGCAAAGCCTTGCTAGGCTTCAACCATGTCGAAGGAAATTATTTAAGCAAGGACAAAGGCAGCGAGACCGGCAGCGGCAGCAAAGATGGCAGAGCCAGCGAGGCTAGCGGCACCAGCGGTGACGGGGGTCTTGGGAGGGCAGTTGGGACCAGTGCAGCTGATTGCTTGTTAGAATTGAGGATTTGAGGATCAAGTGCATGGCCTACTTACGTGTTGTTGCCACCAGCGGGGGGCTGACCAGCAGGGGGCTGGGGGACGCTGGTGCTGCCCGCAGGGGGAGCAGGGGGCTTAGCACCGCCGGGAGCCTCAGTAGGGCAGGGAACAGCAATGGTAGAGTACTCGACCGAGGTGAGAACGGTGGTGTAGCTCTTGGTGATGGCGGTCACGGAGTGGGTGGGGCAAGCGGGAGCCTGGGAGCCGATAGGCTTGGAAGGCTGACCACCGATAGGCTGCTCACCGCCGGGAAGGGTGGTGGGCTTGCCGCCAGGGTTGCCGCCGGCCGGGACAGTCGAGTTGCTCCAGGCACCGGGAGGAGTCTGAGTGGCAGAGCTAACAGGGCAGACGGTGGTGGTGGCAGAGAAACTGCTGGTCTTGGTGACAGTGCTGTGGGCAGGGCAGTTGGTGACAGTGGCGGCGCAGTTGGTGACGGTGTAAACCGTGGTGCTGTAGACGGTGCTGGTGGTCATGGGGGGCACGGGCACGGTGTTGGTGATGATGGAGGTGGTCTTGGAGCGGGACGGGCAGTCAACGACGGAGTCGGGGCACTGGGTGAGAGTGATGTGCTCGGTGACGTAGGCGGTGCTGGCGGGCTCAACAGCGACCTCCTTGTTGGCGAGGACCGAGGTGGCCAGAACGGCGGCGGCGGTAGCAAAACGCATCTTGATTGATTTGCTTGGGGCGGGTGAATGGAATATGGTGAAAGAGCGACTAAAGCGAAGCTTTGGAAGTTTTGAAAGAATGGACGACCGAAGTCAAACGAGTCAAAAGCGTACTGCTTAGGTTTGTGAATGGGCTGTTTTGGCTGAGGAAAGAAGAGAAGAGAAGAGAAATGGAAGATGAGTGGCGAGGAGGGAAGCGGTATTAATAGCCAAGCTTCTTCGTCGAAAAGGGGGGCGTGCGGTGCTCCTCTTCTGTTTTTCTATTCTTCATCGTGTTTGCGGTGAGTTGCTGTGGACGGGGATTTGGTGTCTGTGAGCTGTGCGCCACTCATCTCGTTAGCAAAAGCCAGAACAATGTGCAATGTGATGAGAATGATGATAGATACACACCTCGGAGCTCCATCGGGGAAATTAGACCTGCCGATGGCAGGAATCACGAGCGAAGAGGTGAGAGGCAGGTCTGAGGTAGGTCTGAGGCTGTGGGTGTGAGGAGCAGAGCTGGCACGGGGGGAGGCCATTGACATGGGGGGACGATGGAGCTTCATTCAAGAGGTGGAGGACGAGGAGGAGAAATGGGGCGCGCTAGTCCAGGGGAAGGTCCGCCTTCTGTACCACTGGTCCACTGAGTCTAGGCTACTGCAGCTGCTGCATGTCCGTGTAGGCATTCATTTAGGCATTCATTACAGTTAGTAGGTGACCACCACTTGCGGTTGACGCGAGCCAGCTGTGAGTTCAGTGCATTGCTTCACCAACTAATAATAATACTGACCTATACATATATACATAGATTGCTATCATTATTGTCGACCTTGTTGATAATCAATTGCCGCCGTCGTTCTTGCTCTCTTCTGCCCAATCATTTCCCACGATCAATACCATATCTGGATATTGATCTCAACCCGTTCCTATTATACGAGTTGTGCTGATCCCAGCTCCCCCTCCCTGCATTGCCACTGTCTTTGTACCTCCAAGAATGCGCTGCGCAAGCAAGATCTGCACGAATGACGAATGATAAATAATCCTGCTCGCAAAACCCCTGGTTTGCGACGCAGAAAACTACCATTCCCATCACTGCCCATCTCCGCCGTGCGCGGATTAAAATCTCCCCCCTCTCATGCCTGCTGCTTTTGTCTATCCGTATTCCGTACCCAGTTCAAATCTGCCCGTGCCCTTTTGCCCTGTAATCTCCCAGCATTATTCGATGCTAAATATAGCAAGGAACCGCTCTCTAGATTACATCATTCATCTATCCTCAGCTCAGCGACGCTCCGGTCGATTCAACTCTACGTCTTACCGCCATTTCTGCCCAAGATGCCCTCGTCAACAGGCAAGCCCGTTGCCGCACATAACACCTAGTTGCTCAAGCCCATGCCGTCACAGCGCTTGTCAAGCCAGTTGGCACTGAGCTACCGAGCCGTCATATGATGATTTTACTGGTCGTTTTTTTGTATGATGTCTGCTGAAAACATCGATGCCTGTATTCCAAGAACAAGACGCATACATACCATCTCCTCTGTACATGCCGAAGCTTCCTTGACTGCCGCTGTCTGAGACTGAGCTGACAGGCCGCGCGACAAGGATGTAATGAGGGACAAAAACTTGGCCTCACTGTGGACACAATAGAGTTATTTGCCGGACTGAAAGTTCAAGCTTGTCTATAGTTACAGAATGAGCGCTGTGGGTTATTACATACCCTATCAAGGCTGGCATTCAGGAATAAATGCACATTACTCCCTCTGATCCCCTCCTCGGGTGCTCGCGCATCTCACTCTCAAGCGGGCGGGGGAAAAGGGGGGGAAGCAGACCACTCACTGTTTCTGATAATGACTGGTCCGGGACCTCATTCCCGCTAATGCAGGAACAAGATCTTTTGTTCTCAACACGAAACGTCGGCGCGCTGGTCTAGCGGCACACTGTTGCAGCACTTGTTGCTCTTGTCAACTTGCACCAATGACAACCCGAAGCAGCCCTCCAGAGTAAGAAACAGGCTTTTTTATTAGGTTCATTGCTTCCGCTCCTCGGCTCAGCCACCGCAAACCACTTGGCTCTGCAGCAGACACATTGGACGACCTCCCAATGCCGTCCGCCGCCCGGGGGTATCTCAGTGGATCTCGGTCGGCGGGCTGTTGAAGCCATCGCTCTTGCAAGTAAATCTCTAATCTGCAGGCTGCTCAGATACAGTTCCCTGCCTGCCCCCATTTACAAATACTAAAAAGGGGGATACAAGATGATCGCGATGTCCTTTAACCGCCCCAGCTACTCCGTACTTTACATCTCCTCCGCTGGACCAGATTACTGCTGCTCCACGAGGCGGTCCAGACTGCGCAAGGTCCTGCAGAACGGAGGGGGGTGTGGTCTGTGGCTTCCAACCCCTGGTCGTCCTGTGATAATTCCCCTCTGACCCAATAGAAACAACGAAGCCAACTTGGCCACCACCTCCACGGGCGAAAGACAGAAGACAAAAAGGAAGGTACTTTCATTTTGTGAATTGGTCTGCCCGCAGCCCGACTCAGCTAGCTTCTCCGGCTGCCATTGCAAGTCCATGATAATTGAAGACGGCCGATTGAGCAACCGAGACAACCGCAACGTGCTAATTTCGGGACGCCGCTCGAGCCAGTCTTACTTCCCTCCTCTCCTCCTCTCGCCTAAAAAGGGGCTTCCATACAGACAAACTGAGATTGGCTCAAAAAGAAGAATCCCCGAGATTGCCACCTGAATAACTGCGGGCGCTGCAGAAAGTCGGGCCTCCACAAGGCATAAATGCTCACAGGTGCCGTGGCAACTGTCAGCAACAACGCTCTATTTTACTATTATTTTCGCGTAAAGTCCTTTTTTGTCCGGAGTAATCTATACAGTAGTAGCTAATAAAAGGGGCGCCTGGGTCACTGTTGTCCTTTCTCCGGTTTGAGCACCTCCAGCTTCACCGCATCATCTCGCCCCCGTCGCCGCAATAGCTAGGGCAGAGCCAGCACCGTGCCATGAGCCGAATCACTTCCTACAAAACCTCGTGTTGCCAACATACCTCGCTCCCCCAAGATTGCTCCCATGTTCGACAGTATGGCCAATTGCCCTCGTTCGGTTCGATATTTGGCTGAAAGCCTGTGTTGGCTATGGTCTCGCATTGGCCGATTGGGGATTACCAACCTCCCTTTGATTGCATCTAGAACTCGGCTCCGTCCTTGCTCCTTGTACGTGGATGTTTCTCGTCCGCTGTCATTTTGATCATTCCAGCACATCTCGTGTCGTCTTCTTGGCCACCTTTCGGTTTTCTTGTCGGCGTGTGTGATCCAACTCGCCGGGCAAGTCCCATACCTACACAGCTCTCCGGTGCTTCGTAGCGCCCACCATTGTCTGGCGCGAACCAACGAGTCTCGCGCGGCGCGGCAATCGCTCCGATCACTCCCTGGCAGGAACGAAAAGCACCCGTGTCTCGACGTCCGAATCCGCTTGGTTTTCGATGCGGTGCCCTCGGGACATGAAGCGAAGCGAAACGACACAGCTCGATGGATCCATGAATCCCGCGAGCCGCACGTCACATTCCAGACGACGTTTCAGCCGGGGCGAAGCCGTAATTCCATTGTATTGTCTCCAAGACTTTTTTTTTCCGCGCAGACACGTGGAATACACTATTGTTCTTAGCCTGCACGGGTCGGCGAACGGGTGTCACCAGTCAGCTGGTCGATGCAATATTTCAGTATAGATGCCAGTCACCGGGCGATCCATGACTTATCCGTGTAACTGGGTCCTGACGCTCTTGCACGTGTCACGTCACTGTTCGTCGGCATTCTTCTGTATAACGTGCCCTGTTTCCCAATTTATCCCTCGTCGTGACACCAAACTTGATGAAATTGGGTAGATTTGGGGTGCCTTGCTGCGTATTCGTGTTCAGTGACAACCCCTACACCACGTGGCTATTTTGGTATCCAGTATGCCTTCGTGGCTCGTCGTGGCGACTGTGATATTCTCGGGCTGCAGCCAATTCGTACCGTTGTCGGTGTAGACTTCTGTTTTGAAAGGACGATATCCTGGAATGCTGGGTACGTGTGGTGGTGGACCTCGCTCATGCTGACCGCGAGGGGGGTGGGGGCTACCCTATAGTCGGTTGTAGTGAACCGTAAACTTCAGTGTTCGGTGATCTACTTTTGTGGGAGACTTCATTCTGCGTATCTTTCTTTTTGTGATTTATTCTCTTCATTTTGTTGGTTTCTTTTGTTACTCAGTGCATGGGTACGGGATGGGGGCCGTGCTCTTCCTTGCTGAATATTCTGAGGGTTGTTATTGGATATCGTGCCTACCCATACGACACTCTTGGAACATGGTGGGATTTTAAGTCGTTCGACCAGTCAGAACTCACTATAAGAAAATATCCAAGGTTAAAAATATTGGGAAATGACGATAGCCAGTATAACTTCATCATTCATTATCGAATCCCAAGTGCATGCGGGGGCTTGAAACAGTGCCAAACGGTATAGGCACAGTACCAGCAAGATAAACTCGCCTTCACACTCGCCACAGTTGTGACAGCTAAAGCCACAGAACCAGCCACGCTCCAACCTCTATCCCCACATTGGCACGAGACTGCACCGACTTTTGAGAAATGGACGCACAACGTTCTTGCATCGCCAAATAGACCGAATTTCCAATCAAAAGGGCCACCCTATCCTTTCGAACGGCTATACCCACGCCCGACTCGTTGTAGTACAGCTTCGAAACTATCGTCTCTGCCCGGAAAGACGCCTTACATCGCCCGTTTCCCGTCTTCCCAGGCATGCATCCGCGGTAGTCGTCCCCCTCCCAAATTTCATAACCCGCCCACGATCCCGACTACCATGCTGCCTGCTGTACGCCCAACGCTGCCAGACTTGTAGCAGCCCTCCGCCAAAAAGTTTCACAACAGCCATTATCAAAACCAAACCAGAGCACGACAAGTAAACCCAAGTCTGAATTGCGCACGACATCCACTTTATCCACCCTCCTCCTTTTTCTCCTAGCCATGGAGGCTCAGGTACGAAGAAAAAAACACCTTTCCCCTCGTGCCCCGCCATTCTGCCCTGCTTCCGATTCGTCATTGCCGCGGGCGCCCGTGACAATGCACGCAGGGGAGCTTCTCCTAAGCTGCAGCAAGCTAACTCGTCGCTGCCGTGCAGATCGAAAATGTGGTCGATATCTTGTCGAACCCCAGATCCGACCAGTCTCTTCAAGGGCAGGCCCTCGAATACCTCGGCCAGCTGCGATTTGACCCGCAAGCATGGCAGGCCTGCACAAACCTCTATGTCCGCACATCGCCCCGGGCCTCCGAACTTGCCCGCATGACATGTCTTGAAATCATCAACTACGCCGTCTACAACCACGGCCTCGACCCCGACAGCCTGAGCTACCTCAAGCAGACGTTGCTCGAATATGTTCGCCGGACGTACGGCCCCGATGCTCAGAACGACCCTGACCAGCCTCACATCCAGAACAAGCTCGCACAGACGTTGACGTATTTGTTTGTCTTCTTATACCAGAGCGGATGGCAATCGTTTCTCGAAGACTTCCTCGCCCTCACGGGCATCACCAATAATGTCAATAATGTCAGCGGAACTCTCTTCTATCTTCGCATCTTGTCCTCGATCCACGACGAAATTGCCGATATGCTCCTGTCTCGCCAGAGCAACGAATCGAAACGTAACACGGAACTCAAAGACCAACTGAGAGCACAGGATATGCATCGTGTCGCCGATTCATGGAAGCAGCTCCTCGCTCGCTACAATGATCACGATGCCGTCGTCGAAATGATCCTCAGAGTCATAGGCAAGTGGGCTAGCTGGATGGATATTTCTCTCATCATAAGCCAAGACATGCTTAGCCTTATCCTTCCCGTCGTCGGCCGGAACAAGAATGACGGCCGAAGCGACAAGATCCGCGACATCGCCATCGAGACCCTTACCGAAATATGCGGCAAGAAGATGCGCTCTGCCGACAAGATGGAGATGATTTCCTTCCTCGGCCTCCAGAGCATTGTCAACCAGCTGGTTTCCATGCCTCTCTTGAGTGATTATCGTGGGACGCCCCAATATGACACGGACCTCGCCGAGGTTGTTGCCAAGCTGGTCAACAGTGTGGTGTCCGACATCGTCAGAGCGCTCGACGATGGACAGGTCGCCAATGATACCCGATCTCGCGCCAAGCAGCATCTCAACGAATTCCTGCCACTGCTCCTTCGTTTCTTCTCTGACGAATACGATGAAGTCTGTTCTACTGTTATCCCAGCGCTTACAGACCTCCTCACCTTTCTCCGCAAGCTGGGACAGCTTCCCGACGAGTACAACAACATGCTTGCCCCCATCCTTGATGCTATTCTTCGTAAAATGCGATATGATGAGACCTCGTCTTGGGGAAATGAGGATGAGCAGACAGACGAGGCTGAGTTCCAGGAGCTCCGAAAGAAGCTTCAGAACCTGCAGAAGACCATCGCCGCCATCAACCAGCCTCTTTACATGGACATGCTCAGCAACCTGGTCGCCACGACCTTTCAGACCCTGGATCAAAGAGGATCAGATATGGACTGGAGAGATTTGGACCTGGCCCTGTACGAGATGTACCTCTTTGGAGAACTCGCATTGCCCAACCATGGTCCTGGTACCAAGAATCAGCCTTCGAGCGAGGCATCTGAGCGTTTGGTCGTCATGGTCTCTAAAATGGTCGAGTCTGGTAGGTTTTTGTTTTTAAAGCCTAGAATTGTATACTAACAAGCCCAGGTATTGCCAACTTGTCCCATCCCGCAATTTTGCTTCAGTATATGGAGATTTGCGTGCGATACAGCGCCGTATTTGATACAAACACACAGTACATCCCACAAGTACTGGAAAACTTTGTTCGCCTGGTGCATCACGAACATGTGCGGCTCAAGACCCGCTCGTGGTATCTCTTCCACCGATTTATCAAGCAGCTTCGGGGACGGGTTGGAAACGTCGCCGAAACCGTCATCCAGTCTATTGGTGACCTGCTTCCGATCAAGGCCGAGGTTCCAGGCGAAGACGCAGACGATGACATGTCGTCGGACGAATCTGACCACTCCGCCAATGCCCTCTTTAATAGCCAATTGTACCTCTTTGAGGCGATTGGATGTATTTCATCTACGTCCAGCACCCCCATCGAGAAACAAGCACTCTACGTTCGATCAGTGATGGAACCCCTTTTCCAGGACATGGAAGTGCACCTACCCCGTGCCAAGTCTGGTGATGCCCAGGCCAACCTTCAAATCCACCATATCGTATTGGCACTGGGCACGCTAGCACATGGCTTCTCAGACTGGACGCCAGGGTCGACGAGCAAGGAGCACACACCGCCAGATAAATTGGTTGCGGCTGAATTCTCGCGGGCTGCTGAGGCTATTCTCATCGCACTAAGTCAACTCAACTCATCCGGCGAAATCCGAACAGCCTGTCGTTCTGCATTCTCTAAACTCCTTGGTGTCCTGGGCGCTGCCGTACTCCCTCAACTTCCCCAGTGGATCGATGGTCTGCTGTCGCAGAGTTCGTCTAAAGATGAGATGGCCATGTTCTTACGTTTGCTTGACCAAGTTGTGTTTGGCTTCAAGGGCGAAATTTACGATGTACTGAACGTCTTGCTGACGCCCCTCCTGCAGAGAATCTTTGCTGGATTGACGGAGCCAATTCACGGAACAGATGACGAGATTCAGCTTGTAGAGCTTCGACGCGAATACCTTTCGTTTATTCAGATTATTCTGAACAACGGACTTGAGGGCGTTTTGATCAGCGAAGCTAACCAGGGTTATTTTGAGTCGCTCATTTCCTCTGTAATTGAACTGGGAAAGACGCTCGACGGCAACTTGGGACCGTCGAGGCTCGCGTTTACCATCCTACTGCGCATCTCCTCCGTCTGGGGCGGCCCTGATGTGGCCACCATCTCCCAGAACCCCACTGCACCGTCGGGATCGGCAAATCCGGTGATCCCTGGGTTTGACCAATTCATGCTTGATCGTTTTCACACTGCATGCTGGGAGGTACTGCGCAATCCCAACTTCCGACCCGGACAGGACGCACAGACGAAGCAGATTCTAGTGGAAATCGCTAGTCTCGAACAGCTCATCTACACCAAGACCGGCGACGCCTTCCTCCAGAACCTACAGAATGGAGTGTTTCCGACACTGGGCATCAATGGGGACGAATTTTTGAGGTCGCTTACTACGTCGACCGACAAGAAGCAATTCCCTTCATACTTGCAGGGCCTACTCAAAAGCCGCCAATGACAAGCGCTGTCTAAAAATCTAGCAAGCCGACTGCCAGCCGGCCATTATACCTAGGAAAGGCGAGGTCATATCGATATTGGAAGGAAGAAAATGTTAGCATGCCAAAAATGGATATTATCTGGAAATGGAAGATATATTTACTATTACGTGAAGCATAATTATTGGAGTTGTGGAAAGGACTAAAGATGACCATAGACCAATTCAAGACATGAAGAACAATACCTAGGCGGCTATGTTTATACCTGATTCTCTCGAACGTACCGTGCATGCAGCTGTAGAGATTGTTACATGGGTGGTTGAGTAACGGAAGCAGAAAACGATGAAGCGTCTGGAGAGGATAAGAAGAAAAAGAGGGACAATGGAAGTAGAGAGGATAAGAAATGCAGGAAGGGCAAGGGAAAGATATAGGAGAAGAAATACAGGAGGGATAATGAAAGTAGAGAGGATAAGAAGTAAAGGAGGGACAATATAAGTAGAGAGGATAAGAAATACAGAAAGGACAAGGGAAAGACGGAGGGGAAGAAATACAGGAGGGATAATGGAAATGTGGAGGATAAAAAATACAGGAGGGATAATGGAAATGTAAAGGATAAGAAATACAAGAGGGATAATGGAAATGTAAAGGATAAGAAATACAGGAGGGACGATGGAAATAGAGAGGATAAAGAAGATGAGAAAACAAGGAAGATAATAAATACAATAGGAATGAGAATGATCAAGGGAATAAAAATAACAAGTAGAATAAGGCTAAGAAATGGTTTTGTTTGTGGGCACTATTTATTTTGTTTGGTGAAGGCTTCACTTGTGTGGCTTCTGTTGCGACTGAGACTTCTACGATGGCTTCACTTGCATGTGACCAATAAGGCATTTTGTCTACAGGCTACTTTACACCTTTACAAAGACACAAGTCACAGTCAAATCAGAGCAATATTTTTGGGTAAATCCCTTTTTTTTTCTTTTTTTTTTCTTTTTTTTTTTTTGGCTGAATGCAGCCGTATTTTACAAAACCAAGACCGAAACCAAAACCAAAACCAACACCAAAAATAATCTCATGATGATACAACTGAAGGACCAAAACACCGGTTACCAAGATCCTAGATCCCTATTATGGGACACAAGCGTCTAGGAAATCTTGCCCCCAAGCCGGGTACTCCGGGGCCTCTGCCATGGTGGCGTCCACGAGCGCTTCGGGCTCCCCGAGCGCTTCGGCAAACCTCAACCGCCAAGCTCTCGCTTCGGCCTCCCTTTCCGCTTCGGCCTCCCTGGCCTCTTCGGCCTCCCTGGCCGCTTCGGCGGCCTCCCTTGCCGCGTTGGCCACCCTTGCCTTTTCGGCTACCGAGGCCGCTTCGGCTTCCCAGGCCGCTTCCATGACCGCTCCCAAGGCCGCTTCCACGGCCTCCACGGCCGCTTCGGCCTCCCTTGCCGCTTCGGCTTCCACGGCCGCTTCCCAGGCCGCTCCCAAGTCCGCTTCCATGGCCGCTTCGGCCTCCCTTGCCGCTTCCCAGGCCGCTCCCAAGTCCGCTTCCATGGCCGCTTCGGCCTCTCTTGCCGCTTCGGCCTCCCTTGCCGCTTCCCTTGCCGCTCCTAAGTCCGCTTCCATGGCCGCTTCGGCCTCCCTTGCCGCTTCGGCCTCTCTTGCTGCTTCCCAGGCCGCTCCCAAGTCCGCTTCCATGGCCGCTTCGGCCTCTCTTGCCGCTTCGGCCTCCCTTGCCGCTTCGGCCTCCCTTGCAGCTTCCGCTTCCCTGGCCGCTTCGGCCTCCCTTGCCGCTTCCCTGGCCGCATTCTTCGCCCGCTTCGCCGCCCGCTGTTCTGCGTCCTTTTTCCGGAGCCCCTCATTCACGAGCTTAACACTCAGAGCATCGAAATGGCAATTGAGGTAATTCTGGACCTCACCCATTTGCTGCATTGCCTGTTGCGCGCCGGGGCCTTGCAGCAACGGCCAGAAGTAATCCTCCGCCAGCTTGCGACGCTTCGAAGAGAGATCGACTAGCTCTTTACGCAGAGCGTCCACTTCGGGGATGGGGCGGCTAGCCTTGCCTGGGGGGACGGCGAAGCGCTTAAAATCCTCCTGGGTGTAGGCCCAAGGGACAACAGGCGCAGGGACGGCGGCGGCGGCGGCGGCGGCGGCGAGAATGGGGGCAGGGCCAGAGGCAGGGCCAGCAGCAAAAGCCACGCCGTCTGGGGACCAGGGCTGGCCAAGGTTGGCAAGGTTGAAGCCAGGCTGCTGGGCCTGGCTGATCTGGTTGAAGCCAGGCTGTTGGGCCTGGCCAAGGTTGAAGCCAGGCTGCTGGGCCTGGCTGATCTGGTTGAAGCCAGGCTGTTGGGCCTGGCCAAAGTTGAAGCCAGGCTGCTGGGCCTGGCTGATCGGGTTGAAGCCAGGCTGCTGGGCCTGGCTGATCGGGTTGAAGCCAGGCTGCTGGGCCTGGCTGATCTGGTTGATGCCAGGCTGCTGGGCCTGGCCAAGGTTGAAGCTAGGCTGCTGGGCCTGGCTGATCTGGTTGAAGCCAGGCTGTTGGGCCTGGCCAAGGTTGAAGCTAGGCTGCTGGGCCTGGCTGATCTGGTTGAAGCCAGGCTGTTGGGCCTGGCTGATAGGGCTGAAGCCAGGCTGCTGGGCCTGGCTGATAGGGCTGAAGCCAAGCTGCTGGGCCTGGCTGATATGGTTGAAGCCAGGCTGCTGGGCCTGGCTACTTCCCATGGCGTGTGTGCCATGGGGCTGACCAGCGGGGAAACCCTGGCCCGGAAGAAAGGCCTCGCTTCCCATGGGGCCGAGGCCATTGAAGTTGCCATTGGGCTGCTGGCCAATGGCAAGGCCAGCCTGGCCCATTTGAAGGCCAGCCTGCTGGCTATTTGAAAAGCCAGGCTGGCCTACCGGAAAGCTAACCGGGCCCATGACAACGGAACCTTGGCCCAGAACGGCAGCCCGCTGTGGCTGGAGCCGCCTGCCCCTCGGCCGAGAGGCATTCCGGCCCTGCCCTCCCATGGCATTCTGTTGGCCGGACCAAGCGGCGAAGCTCTCCTGAGGGCTTGCCATGCTGTTGCCCATCGGGGCGGCTGCGGCCAAGGGGACGGCCGAGTTGAAGGCTTGATCGTTGTTGTGTTGACGATCCATTTCTCAACTACATATAATGTCAGCGCTTGTATCAAGTGATTGGTTGGGATAAGCCACAAACAGTGATTGTAATGACAATCAAGATAATAACGACAATCAAGATTGGAATGATTGTTCGGAAAAGTAAGGCTGCCTGGAGAGTCCAGATAATCGAGAGAGGGAAGATAGCTGGGATAATCGAAAGAGGGGAAATAGTTTGGATAATCAAGAGAGGGAAAATAGCCAAGATAATCAAGAGAGTGAAAATAGCCAAGATAATCAAGACAGTCGAGATAGTCAAGAGCGAGTGAATGATTGAGAAGGAAGGCAGGGACATTCCGCCTTCTTATACCTTTCTTCCTGAGAAATATCCAGTTATTATGTTTTCTTGACAAAACTTTGTAGCCTTTCAACACTGTCATAGTCTGGGCCGCGACTTGAAGATTCAAAGCATATATCAGCTGGCAGGCAATAGGGTCTGGAAGAAAAGGAACCCGTCCCAAAGTCCCTGCCGACGGGGACGTGTTTGCCAATCATTCCGCCGCCGATCGACCGAAGCGAGTAAAAGTCTGGGGAAAAATTGGCAACGGTTGTCTTACACCTGAGCAGACGGCTAGAAAAAGCACGTCTGTTCCCGGGCAATGGAAGCCGTCAGGGGAATGCTCCCGGCAGACATTCGACGGTATTCAGTACGGAAAATGTACATTGGACGGCGATTCAAAAGAAAAAGTCTACGTCTAGACTACTGGTGACTGAGGAGAAAAAGAGAAAAACGCGAATTAGGCTCACAGAATCGCGAAAAAGGCGTGTCGGGGTGTCGTCGGAGCGTGAGACTGGCCTCTGCGGCGCGCCATTTCCCACGGGAACAAGGTTTTCGTTCGAAAAGATGACGAGGTCATACTTTCATGGGCATTTCTGGCCCTGGTTAGTCTGTGCGATGACGAGAGCGGTGGAAGGAGGGAAGGCGAGAAGGAGGAGAGAAAAGAGAGGAAGACAAGGTCGTGGATGCTGTAGAGGGCGGGGGGACAAGAGTTGATTGAATATGCTGCTAATTCGATGAATACAATTAATGAAAAGGATGCTCCCATATTTTTCTGGTCTCTACGATCTTTCTCTCAAATCTGTAGCCCAAATCTGTCGCCCAAGTACATTGCCCAAGTACATTGCCCAAGTACATCGCCCTTTCCGAAAGGCATGTCGTCAAAAGTGGGTCGCTCATACTAGCAGTCGGGATCCCCTCACAAGTCCGTTGGTTGGTTGTTTCAGCCCTATGGAGGAAGAGTGGGCGAGCGACCGAAATCAATTCGTAGTGGGCAACACGAATTCCCATTCCAGCAAAGCCCATCCATCCACAACGCAAAACAGAGCAGAGTGCATTCGGTCGCTCAAGGGGATTCTGAATGCGTGCTTTCCTCTTCAGGAAGTAACATGCTGAGTAGTCGTTGGTTGCTCCCGATAGTTTGGGTGGCGTGTGGGGATTCTTGTCAACTCTATTCTGACGAAAAAGTCTGTTATACACATGCGGGGAGTCAACAACCACTCCCCGTCATTACTCCGAAGAGGAACTTCGGACAGGATACACCACATGGACACGTCATACAGGCAGGCAAGCTTTCCAAAAAAAAAAGAGAAACGCAACGTGACCACTCCATGTGATTCTCTCAGCTCCTTCTCCACACTGCTGTCATTACTCGGCAGCATCATCGAGGCCATCGCACGCGGGCGTATTCATGCACAGCCACTGTTTTATATCGCAGTGTCGTGACAGCCTCGCATTGGTCCAAAAAGAATTTCCCGCGAGCGAGCTTTTCAGCGCTCCTGCTCCTCCTTGCCAAGGCTATGTATCCTTTACATTCATGGTGAAAACCTCGAGACAGAGTAGTTAGCCTAGATAATATTTATTACTACTACTGCCACTATCACTACCAGTTTTAATTCTATTGTAACTGCGGGAGGCGTGAGGAATGTACAGCATCAGACAGTTCAGAGCCCATGTCCGACTTGGCAGAGGTGTCTTATATTTGCCTAGCGAGGGGGCCAAACGCCCCCGAATTCGCATCGCAAAGAGTTTTTGCCAACGAGAAACAGAATAATAATAGGACACGAGGAAAGAATCAGGGAGCAAGTGAGCCACGACACCAGACAGCATAAAGACCATTCAAACAATGTAACCATCGGCTGCAACCCTGCGCCAGCTTCGCACGCCGCTCGACTCCTCTAGTTCTACGCACCACCAGAGCACCTCCTTGGCCTTGTCGGGCTGGCCACTCTCTTCATACGCCCTCGCGAGCGCGAACCATGCCTCCGCCGAGTCCCACGTAGAACCCAGACGCGTCAGCCCCGTGAGCAGTGTGTACGCGCGGTCACGTGCCGCCAGGCGATCTGACAGCGGCAGGCTGGTCGTCTTGTAGGGTGCAGGGAGACCGTCATCGCTGGGGCTGCTGGCCCCGGTGTGGTGCAAGGCCGCTGTCGGCTCGTCCTCGAGAACGACTGACGGGCCTAGACCGAGTGCTACTGACGGCAGGGTGCCTGTGGCCGCCTGAGCGGCTTTTCGGGCGTGCTCATGCAGCGCGATGCTGGCCGGGTCCGAGGCCACCTCGCCGTTGACCAACGCCGGGATGGCAGGCTGCGGAAGCAGCGTCTCGCTGTAGATGTCGAGAAGAATGTTCGATAGGCCAACAGTGGCGGCCGGGTGGTTGGGACAATGTGTTAGAGCCGTCTCGAATTCTTGCTGGGCCTCGAATGGCGTGCCCCTGGCAAGAGCCAGCAGTCCAGACTATTGAGATTATTAATCGAAACAGAAAGAATACACATAATTTGACATACCTCCGAGAAAACATCAGCCCAAAGACCCTCGACGCTCTTCTTCTCGGCCCATACGGTCGATCTTGTGGCTCCATTGGCCCAAGGATCCCTCGCCGCATCCGTCTCCAAGCCCTGTACAAGCTTCTCTGCCTCTGAAATGGCAGCCTTGCACTCATCCAGCATGTTCGCGCGGCGATAGAAGCCAGCAATCATGGTCCAAACCTTGACCAAGATGGTCGTGCGCCGGCATCTCGCCTTGTCACTAGAGAATTGCACCAGCGGCAGCACATGCGATGGTACATGTGTCGTGTCCAGCGACAGTTCGGAATTCTCTGTGCCTTTTGACATGATTGATCCACGTGACGTGATTGAAGAAACTGTCTTCTCCCGTGAAAGGAACGAGGTAGACATGGCAACTGGTGGGCCTTTTGGTGTTCCAGACTGGCTGCCGTCCACACTGGGCGTGAAGAAGGGCTCGCCGTCGGTGTAGCTGCCTTGTTGACATAAAGTGCCGTTGGACGATGTTTGGCCTCTGCTCTGGCTCCGATTTCTCTTCTTAAGACTGTTGCGTCGTGGAGCGTCTCCAGCACGCTGAGACGTTGGTGGTCGCGGCATCTCATCTGTGACCTGGATGGAGGGGGCAGAGGTAGGCGGCCTAATGGGAAGCGCCGTTGCCTTGTCACCAGTTTCATTGGATTGCCTTGATACCGCCCGTGATTTCTCCTTGGAAGTGAATATGCTGCCCCGCAAACTGCTGCGCCCCGATGCCGTTTTGGAGTCCGCGTTGGGCTGTGGCTCGGCAGCTGGCTGTGTAGAAAGGTTTCCAAATAGACGAGTAAATAGCGAGAGAAGTTCGTAGCTGGAATTGACTGCAGCGTTGGGTCCGTCCTGAAGTTCGATGAGAGCCAATTGTGTCATCTTGACTTCGAGAAGCTCTTCCTTTTCGAAATCGTCCATCTCGTCTACTAGTCCACCTTGCGCCTCTGTGGAGATGCTCTTGGCTTCTGCCTCGTTGAGGTGTTCGCTCTTGAAGCTTTCTGTCTTGCCAAAGAGAATGGCGGGATCTTTGAACTGTTCGACAGCGCCATCGCAGGCTCTGCTGGCCATGGCATAGTCCTGACGAGCACTCAGCAACAGAGCCAAGAGATGCCACATGGGGATAAGAGATCTCTCTTGCCAAAAAGGGCCGCTGAATAGCTCTTCATTTATGCTATTCTCATCACGCTTAGTGGACATGAGAGTGGCTCGAATAATTTCGATGGCAGAAGAGAGTTCTTTGCGTTCGGCGAGGAGTAAACCGAGGGCGAAAAGGCTGCGGGCATCTTTTGATCTGCCGTATTCGGAAGAAAGAGACTTCCGTAGACAGCGAATAGCCTTTGACTGGATCTCGGTCCGGGACGCTGCTTCGTACGTTGAGCGAGACCAATGGGCGTGAGACAAGCCGATAGTCTGCCAGGAGAGCGCAATGACTCGGGGCGGGACGACGCTGCTGGATTCGGTACCGGGCTTGTTGTGGGATAGTCTGGCAAGCCAGTCTTCGAGCTCAGCACCAAGGCGACGCGCCTTTTCTGCTGACTTGTGGTGGCCGTAGCGGCAAAGGATCATGATGGCCTGGGCCATGGTTTCCAAGACGACGGAGTCGCTATCTAAGCTGGGCTCAGGAATGCCGGTTTTGGCGATTCGGGCCTTCCCTTTACTGATGATTTCGAGATATGAGTCCAGAGCCTTGAACGCAAGATCGAATTCGGCCACCGCGACATGGACGCTGAATAGTGATCGGAGAATGAGGGTAGAATGGTAGGTCTTGGTTGCAGCGCTGTACAGTGTCTCGAGAACACCACGACTGATACCTGCGCGACCAGCTTGTCCCAGATCCTTTTCGCTCCAACCACGGCCGCAAAGAATAGCCCAGTTGTCCATGACTTGCTTGATGAATTTCTCGACTTCTTCGCGATGCTCGTCCGCTCGAGGAAATGTCGTTTCGAAGAGGAGAAGTTTTTCGTAGGAAGCTTCGACACGCTTGAGCTCCATGCGTAACTGAGTTCGGGCTGGCGTGTCGGCCGGGACGTTGCCGAGGTTGGCGGGGGGGAATGCGTCGTCGAATAAAAGGTGCTTGGAGAGCCCCTGGTAGTATTCATTCCATATCGACCGTCGGGGAACAGATGTGGCAGAGCCCTTGAAGCCAAACCCGCCGGCGACAGAGGCGGATGTGGCCTCCCAGTAGCGAGCCCAGGCACGGAAGCAGGAGATTGAGTTTGGCTGTTCGAATGTGGCATCTCCTTGACGAATGCATTCGCTGGTCAAAGTACAGTATTCGGTTAGGTAGAGCTCGGACCAGTACTTGAGCTGGGACTGGACTGGCTGGCCTCCCCAGACGCGATCGAGGGAAGGTAGTCCGGACTGGAAGGCGGCGAGGGCGGACTGGCGGTGGTTGTCGCGCATGAGGCAATTGGCCCTGAGGTAAGAAGACTTCAAGGCGCAGACGCTGGTCCACTCGGCTAAAGACTTGCGGGGGTCCTCGCCAACTTCTGCGAGGCCGCTGGGAAGATGATCGAGGGCGAGGGCATACTCAGCAACGACCCAGTACATCCAGCCAACACAGACACGAGCTTGGAAGGCATCCTGGCCGTGGGCCGTCTCGGTCTCAATGGCGGCCCGCAGCTTGGGTATCGTGGCATCGACGTTGAGCTTCTCGATGATGACAGCTATGGAGGGGCGCTCGGAGCCTGTTGTCGCGCTGGAGATGGCACATTCGGTTTCGGCGGTCAGGGTGAGGCCTGGAGAGGGGGAAGCAGGTTAGCAGGCGTGCGCAGGCGTACAGAGAGCAATCGGGAGCGAGCCATGGACCGACATTCTCTCTGGGGGGCGTGCTTGCGCACTTTGCGGACAAGCTCGGGTACAGCCGCCCAGTCGCCTCGACAGCGTGCAACGTCGAGTTGCTCAATGTAGTTGGCGGCCTTGGACTAACGGCGCAGAGAAGCGGTCAGTTGGGCGAGCACATGACAGGAATGAATCAGTGGTAGGAGGAACATACAGACATGTCTGCGCAGAAGCTCCGAGGCGGTAGACTGGGAAGCGCAAACGCAGCCTATCCTGCTGGTTGCTCGGGGTCAGGAGAAGGTTTGGGGGGAAGGTGGCTAAAGAGAGCCGACTTTTGGGTGACGATGATGCGCAGTTGGCGGCTGGTGGGTCGGCTCGCCGGGCCCCTAGGAGAACAAGAACAGAGGGAAGTGCAAGGAGCAGCGGGTTAGCACATGGCGACACGAGGACAAACAAGTCTCAGATGAGGGATCTGGAGGAAGTGGTGACCAATTATGAGTTTGATGATGATGCATTTACCCCAGAAAAAAGGGACAATGGCTGGGATGGCATCTGCAAGGCGGAGAGCCGGGGTGACTTGGGACCTGAGCTGAGGGGTCATGGGCGGCAGCCAGCAGGCTAGGTCCCCAACGGTTAGTGAGCCTCGGCCCCGAAAGGCGCTGAAGCGGCTGGAGGATTAGTACCTACCTAGGTACCTAGGATGGGGCATTTTAAGCATGTCTTCCTGTGAGTGCGGGATTGACATGTGTTTTTCCTTGATCCAAAAACTCAAACTTGACCTCTGTCATATCGCCGTGCATACACTTGTCCAATTGTTATGTAGTAGGTAGTTAGCTAGAGGCAGGTAGGTACCAATAAGTTTGCAGTCCTCTTGTGTCGCATTTTCTTGCAACCGTCATTGTGCAGCCAATCAACGTTGCTGGAGA
The DNA here is from genome assembly GCA_025583755.1 of Cordyceps tenuipes. NCBI lineage: Eukaryota > Fungi > Ascomycota > Sordariomycetes > Hypocreales > Cordycipitaceae > Cordyceps > Cordyceps tenuipes. Next base: position 151,406 of record JANZYN010000049.1, on the reverse strand, counting down.
GCCCCATGAACTCCCCCATAAAAGCTTTCTTGAACTGCCTGCCTCACCTAGAGGTAGTTAGTAGGTGATACAGGATGAATTTTCCCATTTCACGTAGACACATAAAACTGCATTGAATAGAATTGATTTAGTATTGAGGTTGACTAATTAGGGCCAATTTTTTTTCATCCTTCAATGAACTGAAACTTTCCCAGGGCAACCTGCGAGTAGTACGCTGCACCGTACCAGCCAGGAACCTGTTAACCATGCGCCAACTCCACTAACCAACCGCCTACCGCCTATAGTGTGGGCCACCGATGAATTGGTGACCAACTTCAAAAAAAAAAATTATCGCGGGTCGTCGACAGCTATTGACTGGTTCTGCGCCCATCTCAACAGAACTATCATCTGGCATTTTTTCTACCCTCAAATTGGGGGTTTCCACATATTCACTATCTGAATTTTTACTTGGCCCAGGCTCGAATCCTATCCCGGAGTATTCTTCCTCCGCCAAGGCTTGTCGGAGTAGCTCCTCCCATCGATACAGCCTCTCCTTCACCCAAGCTACGCTTCCCTATCTCACTCAGCTACCATCATCTTTCTCGTCGCATACTCTGTGGCCAGTATCCGTCGCCGCCATGGCACCACAGTGTCCTCCAGACCTGCGTGTTCTCTGCCGAAAACTCACTACCATCCCACCCAGCCTACTTGTTCACCAGCTGCCGGCCCTTACTCACAACGTACTGCGCTGCAAGGATGTGCTTTCTGCGCAGCATGATGCCAAGGTCAAGGAGGATACCTCAACTTCCGCTCTAGTCCACAAGTTCAAAAGAAGTATCACGACGTTACTGGAAGGACGCAGCCGGGAGGGCCGCTTCGCCGCCGTCGTCCTGATCAAGGCCGTCGTTGATGTTGGCGGCTGGGAGATTCTCCGCACCGCCGGACCCTGGGTCAATGGCCTACTCTCTATAGTCCAGGTAGGATCAATCCCAGAATCATGTTGCGGTATCAGCTCACTAACGACCGGCAGAAAGGAGACCCTGCCGCGTCTAAAGAGCTAGCCATCATCGCCATCACCCGCATCTACATCCTCATCCAGCCTTACCAAACCCTCATCCGCGAAATCGCCACTCCCACAATCCCCGCCTTTGGAGCTGCTTGTGTCCAGATTCTCAAGGCGCACTCGTCAACGCCGCCGCACGTGTCCGAGACCATATGCTCGGCGCTGCACACCTTGATCCCTCACCATCCCGCCACTCTCCGCCCCTTGAGCTCGCAGCTGCGCACCGCCGTTAGGCCGTACCTCGCGCCAACGTGCTCCGACGCCCTCCGTGTACCTGACAGCTTGAGGCGCGCTGCTAGGAGGCTCGTCATTTCCATGCACTTCGTTGCCGCCAAGTCCAGCGGTAGCGATGAATGGGGCAAGCTGGTCGATACCATCCTGCGCGACCTCCACCATACGGCCGATCAAGTCCTTCGGGCCGTGGACGAAACCTGGCAGCCCACTGCCGGCTATGACAGAAATCGTGTGTCGACTGACGGAGAACCCGAGGGAGGAGATGGGTCGAGCTCCGAGCAGCTCCCATCATGGGCCGGGGTTACGGCGGGAGCTGACCGCCTGGTTGGTCTGTTCTCGTACTTGGAAGAGACTTTGCAGTGTTCTACTAAGTCTCCAGTTACCGTCAGCATCGGTGCATACATGGATGCTATCTGCCGCATCTGTGTTATTGCCCGCCTATCACCAAAGACACAAACTTGGGACCAGGCATTGGACACGAATCCGGGTGTTGGCCGAGACGAAAAGGACGAATTGTGGAGCGTTCTGCCGAGCCTTCATATTGCTTCCATGTCTCTCTTACGGACCATGGTCCAACGTCTCGACCGCGACATGATACCGCTTGTACCGGAGGCCATCGACCATCTCGTCCGCGTTGTCAAGTCCGGCATGAGTATCCCGCACACTCGCACTATTGGGTATCAGGTTCTTGAACAGCTCCTGCGTATCGCAGGATCTACTATGCCTAAGACCACAGTCGACATGCTTGACCCCATCCTAGGCGCTTGTTGCCGGGACCTCCAGCAAGATGCTGGCGTCCTCAAGCCCACGGAGAAGCCTGCATCTTCCACCAAGGACGCTGCAGCATCCAAGAAAATCGGTGGAAGTGCCGTCATTGCCAACGTGGACCTCTTCCTGGCGCGGCCCGACGCCACTGCCACTAACAGTTTCCCGGCCGCCGGCCTCGTTCTCGAGCCTGCCCATAAGGACGCCGCCACACAGCTCCTCGCGACATTGCTGTCGTCGCTGCCGCAGGTCCACCTCAAGCCGACGATGCGTGGACTGCTTGATAAGACGGCCATTGTCACGGCCTCCCGCGACGCCATGCTCGCCAGCGTGCTGAACCCCTACAAAGACCCGCGCGGCCGCTTGTACCCGAGCATCCTTCCGTATCTCTGCCGGAGGTACCCCGAGGACCAAGGCCTCGAGATACTGCGCAGCAATCTCCGCACGGGCGGCATCAATGGATCCGGCGAGATGTTTGCTACCTTCCAGGAGGTGGAGGAAGAGCAACAAGAAGAGGATGACGCGGATGTAGATGAGGAAATGGCAGACGACGACGACGACGACATTGCCGCCGCCGCCGCCGGCACGGATGCCGCAGGAGCAACCAGTGGAGCGGGCCTCTCGCAGCTGGGATCCCTGGCATCGCTGCCCAAGAAGGGCGGCGTTGAGTTGCCGCAGGACAATCCGTTTGCGGCGCGCAACGGCGCTGCCAACAATGGCTTTGCCACCGCCACGTCCTCTGGTTCGCCGCCGAAGCGCAAACACGATTGCGAGGAGGAGCCAGCAGTGCCGGCGAAGCGTCTTGAGGTCGAGCGACCCGCAGAATTGCCCAAGGCGAAACATGGCACGGCGAGGCCGAAAGAGGAGGATGCAGACGACGATGACGACAGCGACGTCAGTGTGCATTTAAACATGGAGCTTGAGGTTGACGAGGATGATGATGAGTAATTTGGAAGAAAGAATAGTTATTGCATATTAGGGATACATAAAAAATCATGTTTCACGGTTACGGAACCCAACCCCATGTATCAACATCTCACCGGGTTAGTTTGGAGAATTTTATGCAATGGGTATATAAATTACATAGAATCTACATGCATGCAGATTGGTCCAAACCCAGCGCCTATCTAACCTATACAAGAATGAAATTTAACTATCTAGCCGCCAACGGGCGACCACAATGCCTCCCTTGACCAGGACGATGAGCAGTAGATACCCTATTCCCGTACTGTAAACAGCGAAACCAGATGATGAGCCCCCCTTCCTCCCTTCGACCGCAAACGCGCCAAACCCTCCTCCTCCCCCCCACCGGCTGCGCCTCTCAGTCACGCAGCCAGGCCCTTCGCTTCTCCTCCTTGCGTGCGCGGCGCTTCTCCTTGAACGCCTTGACCTCGGCCTTGCTCGGGCGTTTGCCCTGGCGCTCGGCGCGGAGGCTGCGGCCGTCGTGCGCGGCGGCAGCGGCGTCCGCGTCAAAGTACGCGTTCATCTGGCGGCGCGCCTTTGCCTCGTCGGTGTGCCGCCCGGCCGCATCCGCGTCCTGGAATCCGCCGCTGAAGCGGTTGAACGTGGCCGTCGCCGCGTACAGGTCGTCCGCCGCAGCGGCCTCGTCAAAGGCGCCTTGCCCCGCGGCGTCGTCTTCCTCGGCGGAGCCCTTGGCGTACCACGCCTCGGGGTCGTAGTCGCCGTGTATCGCCGGGTTGTAGCCGCCAGCGGCGGCGGGGGGTGGTAGTGGTGCGGCGGAGGCGGCGGCGGCGGCGGCGGCGGTTGTGGCAGCGGGTACGCGCGGGTTGTCCCATTGCGTCTTGCCGGTGAAGCGGTTGTAGAAGAACCACGCCTGCGTGCGCGGGTCGAACTGGCAGTCCCAGCCGTCGTCTTCAGGCACGGGCTCGCCGGGTAGCGGGGGCCCGCCGGGCGTGGGCTCGTTGGGGAGGGGTGGCGCTGCGTCGGCGGCGGAGGGCTCTACCTCGCCGTCTTCGAGGTCTGCTTGCGTCGGCGAGTTTGAGCCTGCCTCCTTGCTCTCTTGCTGGCCCTCGGCAGGAGCGGTCGTCTCTGCGCCACCCGCAATCCCATTCTCGCTGTCGCGGTCCGCGCGGGCCGCAACATCGCTAGTAGGAGTCGTCTCGATGGATTTCTCCTCTACTGAGCACTCGGGCCTTTCTACGGCGGTTTCGGGAACCGTTGACGCCATTGTTCGGGTTGATGCGCTCTCTTGCGCAAAAGAAATTTCAGTGCGGGCTGGGTCGCGATGCTCGTGGTGCTCCTGTAATCATCTGCAATGGTGAGCGTTTGGAAAAGCAGCCATAGTGATGATACTTTGGGCACCTATTAACGAGGATACAGAGACGCTACAATCGCATGTCTGTTGGCTATAAAGGTTTTGGTGGTGTGTGGAATGGTCTGCGGCGCATAACGAGGGAGTGATGACTTGGTAGAAGGCAGCCGGGCAGAATAAGCCGTCATTGCTTGTCAACGCCCAAACTGGTTGGCGGTGAGCCGTACTTGAGACGCATCACGTGCGATGCACTGACTGCACAGCGCACCCTGGCCCGGAAGATGATTCTGGAATTCTTGCAATCAACAGAACAGGTTGGGCATCGACGAATTCTCTGCTCATGCGGTGCCTGAAAATAGAGCGGCTACCGGCCACTCTGCATGCCTTTTCCGGTACAAGTGCGAAGCCGAGGAGGAAACCGAGGAAGAGTCTTCAGCACTTTTCCTCTCTCACCAACTCAGCTCTTTGTCGACCCTTGTCGCACATCACAGTTCACAGTGATACCATAACCCGGGCGCCAGCATGCATGCAACGGGACGGAAAAATTGACAGGCCAAGTGATTGGTGATTCCGACGGCGACATAAAAGCTCACAACTCGCTCAAGCGCTCCGCCCCGTGAACTAGTGAAAATAAGCAAACTAAATGCAGGTTTATCAACTATAAGCACAAATATAAGCATAGAGCGCCTCCGATTACTGACGGACAGGCTGAGCCGTGCGCACCATCGCCAGCGTTGGCCGTCGAATCTCGGGATTCTGCGATCTAGAACGCCTCGCTGCGCCTCGTCCGTGGGCGTCACGAGCAAATCACCCGACTGAGACTGCAGAGATACGAGAAAGGCTGGTTTCGAGAAAAGCAACGCGATATCAGCATCTTGCCACCCACAAGCATTTCTTTCGGGCATTTACCAAATACATTCATCGGAACCCGATCCGTCCGTTGTCAGGAAAATCCGTCACCAGCCATGCCGCCAGGACGGATGATCACCACGCTCTTGGCGACAACGTTGCTGTTGGCCGCGTCCTCGGCGGTTGATACCGTGGATGATACGCAGTGCGACTGCTTCCTCTCCAACGGGACCAACCCCGGCTACTACACCCACCACGCCTTCTTCGACTTTCGGCAGCTCACACCAAGCGCGAACCCGCCCACCATCATCGGCGACGCCGCTGCCGTCGCCGCCGCACCGCCCAGCAGCGACTTCTTCACCTCGGACGCCTGGACCTCCTTCTGGGAGACCGAGACGTGGGACAACAGCAAAGGCGGCGGGAAGCACCGGCGACGGCACCTCCGCCGCCGCAGCAGCGGCAAAACCACCCTGTCCAACGACGCCACCGTCTACATGATCAACTCGGCCAGCAACATCTTCATTGAAAAGGCCGCCGGCAGCGACGACGACGACGCCGCCACCTTCCTGACCATGCGCACCGCCCGCCTCGCCGACTTTCAGACCGCCGCAGAGTTCCAGACCTCGCGCGCCGACTACCACTTCCTGTCGCTGCGCATGCGCGCGCGCACCGTCGGCGCGCCCGGCGCCGTCACCGCCATGTTCACCTACCGCGGGTCGCCGGACCCCGCGCGCGTCCAGGAGGCCGACATCGAGGTGCTCACCCGCGGGCCCCGCTCCGTCGTGCAGTACACCAACCAGCCGTCCGACCTGCCCGGCGACGGGGCCGTCGCCGGGGCCACGCGCAACGCGAGCGTCGCGCCCGCCGCGTGGTCCGCATGGGCCGCCCACCGCCTCGACTGGACGCCGGAGCGCAGCACCTGGTACGTGGACGGCCGCGAGGTGGCCACCATCGCGCTGCAGGTGCCGCGCGACCCGGCCGCGGTCAACTTCAACGCCTGGAGCGACGGCGGCTCGTGGAGCGGCAACATGACCGTCGGTGATGAGGCCAGCCTGCAGATTCAGTGGATCGAAATGCTATACAACACCACCCGGCGTGCCCGAAGGGGGGGCGGCGCGTGCAGGGTCGTCTGCACGGTTGACGACACGGGAGAGGTAGGCAAGGCGGCGGTGCTGTCGAATAGTACGGGCAGCGGTGCCGTCCCCAGCACCAGGCCTTCTACTGGCATGGGCAGTCTGCTGGCGCTTGGATGGGGAGCCGTGGCGATCCTCTACATGATTCTATAGCAAGCTGCCTGTCCAACTATCATTTTGTACGTAGGATGGTACAACTGGGCATAATGTAGTGTATAAACAAGACACCCTATCAACATCGAGCTCCAGACCCAATTGAAACCACAACCTCGCAGCTGCCTGACCAACTTGAGCTCCCCGACCCTCGTCCTCGTCCTCGTCCTCGTCCTCGTCCTCGTCCTCGACCTCGACCTCGACCTCGTCCCCCATCCTCGTCCCCCGTCCTCGTCCCCCGTCCTCCGCGTCCCCCGTCCTCCGCGTCCTCCATCCTCCGAGGACAAGTCAATTACTATGTCAGCTATCATCTAGCTATTTAAAACATCTGAAAACACCCCACCTCTACGCCACTAAATCTACGCAGTCACTTAATTAGCAGGTAGTATATTAATATAGAGAGTGCACCGCAAGGGGGAACAGTAAAATCATCGGCAAATCCAGCCGACATCCATCTCGCGTCATGGGCTTTTATCGCCATCCCAGTTGGCATCTGCTACCCTAAGTCCTGCTGACAGGACTGGTGGTTTGCACCATGGTCTGTTCATTCTCTCATCGAGCAAACAGTTGTAACACTGTGCTGATTGAGCAGTGAACAAGACGCCTGGTAAACTTGGACGACTGGGTAAAACGAAGAAAATCGTCGCGTTCCAGCACACCAAGACTTCCCAATTGCATTTCGGCAATGGGTGAAACTCCTCCAGGAATAAAGGACACATCCCCCGAGGATCGAGTCCAGCGTCCGTCCAGTCGGAGAGTTTTGCATCGCCCGCAAACTTTTGTGGGCGATGCTGGAAGAAAAAGAGAAATGAAAAATGCAAAATGCAAAATGCAAAATGCAAAATGCAAAATGCAAAATGGGCAAGTAAATGGGCCAGTTCCAAATCCCAGCCCAAGCAAACGAAAAGATTCCCGGGGTATCATTAAACAAAAGAACGCCATACAAACCGCGGTACCAAGGTTACCCACCCATTCATTACCAATAAGTCGTTACCGTCGCATGGTACGCTGCCCGCCGGAAAACACCACCGTGGTACACGCTCATGTGTGACAAAACACTGCTAGTATATTCAAATAGTCTCGCTAAGGGTCAGTATGGTACCAAGCAGCAGGCCTTGAAGCAAGCTCTTGGATCCTTTGGACCGCGATACTTTTTTCATTCCGTCAAACGCCAAAAATCAGACAGGGACAGGTTAGAGATTCTCCTTGGACGCAGCTGTGGATCTGCACGTCGTAGGAGATGTCGTAGACTGTTCAACCGCGAATGTGCAGTTGAGGGCAGTGGAGAAAGTGATCAAAGAAAGCGACTGGTAAAAGCCAGCGCCCAAATATCGCTCAAGTGCCGAAAAAATGAGAAGAAAGGGCAAGAAGGTCGTATTAAATCGATGGGGACGGCGTGTTGATGATGCCACATAGCGAGGTCGTGAAAAGGTAACACGCCCTTGCAAAATTCCGGGGAGGTTGCACAAGCTCCGCCAATGGTTGGCCGAGATCTGTTTATTTGATAGGGCCCGGCGTGGCATTGTATGTTCCCGCAAGTTGCTCATAAATGAGTATACCGCAGGCGGCAAGTCAATTAGCTATTCTGAGAAAGCAATGTGAATCTCCGAGTGGGAACGGAGGCCCATCCACAACGTGGATAGCTCCGAGTTTGGTGGGTGCATCAATTTGGTGTTGTGCTCATAATCGTAAAGGTCGTGTCATTGTTTTGCTGCAAGTCGAATCAGGCGAGAACCAGAAACCGCCGATAATGGCTTGTTGGCACCACACCTTGGAGCTATGGCCGTGAGGAGTGGTTTGGTCGGCGATGGCGAGAGCCTACCGTAGGGGTGCAGAATGGTCGAAAGGGAATTGCTGGGTAGGGAAATTCATGCTAGCACTGAGCCCAAAAGGATCCCAATCCATGTTTTGGTCGAGAAGTTGGCTCATGGGAAAGCCAGAGCCAGAACCAGGAACATGGTGGCTTCCAGCAGCAGAGGTAGACGGAGCCATCATGCTCTCGCCAGCGCCAAAGGAAGTATCGAAAGATTCATCAACAGCGCCATGGTCCAGTTCAGAGTCTTGCAAGATGTCTCCGTGGTGATCGTACTCATGCTCCTCGAGGGAATCGAGATGGCTGTGAAATGCGGGGGTGGGGTAAAAGCTGCCAGGACTGATGAGTGAGCTGGAACGAGGCTCCATGAGAGGGTTCTGACCCGGGCCGCTGGTCATTATGGGAGGCATTTGGTGACGGGAACCGGTGAGAGAGTTGGCCTTGATGCCAGCGTTCTCGGTGATTGGAGAGAAAGTTGAGCCCGAGTTGCTGGGGGAAGGGGTAGGGTGAGCTTTGGGGGGGGTCTCGGGTTTGATGGTGGTCATGGCAGAATTGTTGGCATCAAGCTTGGGTGCAAGTGTAGAGATGGACTTGCGGGCGCGGTTCATCATGGGTCTCTGAAGAGGAGGAGGCTGCACCATGTTCTGGGGCATGTGGGTTGGGCCGAGAGTTGGGCGACCAGTCTTGGCCTGGAGCTCAGCGTGGACATCGATGCCTTTCTCGAGGAGAACGCGCTCGAGAAGCGAGTTCTTGTAGCGCAGCATGAGGCACTCATCTGCAGCATTCCTGTGGGCACTCTGGAGGTTGTGTAGATTGGTCTCATGGACCTGGATGGTCTCCTCGAGTTGCTTGATATACTCAGTGCGCCTCTCGCGAAAGGCAGCCTGAGCTTGTCTGTTCCTTTGCTTGCGCTCCTCAGAAGTGGCATAAATCTAAAATAGAGTTAGGGTAGGTATAAGTGAGGCGGCGTCTCTTGGCAACTTACCGGCTTGCGACCGCCCTTTCGCTTAGGCTGAACGGGCTCTATAGCGGCAGGAGTGATGGGGCTCCGTTCAGCCTCGGGAGTAGATCCAGCCGAGTCCTCACTCTCATCCCTGTGGGAAGGGTTGGGGTTGCTGTCAATGGACATTTTGGTTCCAGCGGCCATGCGAGACTGTGTATGCGTGTTGCGTGTTGCGTGTTGTGGTTGTGTGTTGTGGTTGTGTGTTGTGCGTTGTGTGTTGTGTGTTTTGAGAGGGCTGAGCTCTTGGTTGTGGGTGTCCTGATTGTCGTTCCGAGAAGCAAAAGCAGGAACGACAAACGGGTGAAGAGATGGATAGCCGGGTAGGGTAGCAAGACGGGGTCGGTTGGATGCAGACACGCAATGTAGTAGTAATATCAAGGAGGATTGATAAGGACGGGTGCGTATGCAGATGGACAATATGGAACGGGGGAAGAAAGAAGGAAGACGGAAGAGGGCGGCCAGTTGAGATGGGGTAAAGGTGAGGGTTTGCAGGAGGAAGCGGGGGAGTTGTTGAAGTGAGTGGGGTGCTGAGTGCTGAAGAAGGCCAGGTTCCGGCTGCGGTCGGCAGTCAGTGAGGGGCAGCCTTGGGTCTTGGTGCTGTAACTACCGCTAATAATGGAGGTAGCCTTGGCTTGGGCGAAAATTTGCAGGAACCTGTGACCTGGCGGAGTGCAGCAGGCGCCGGTGCAGGAGGACCTTTGCGTGGCTCGGGATTTCGGAAGGGACTTTTGGTGTGGGAGAGTGCAAGCGAATTGCAAGGCGCTAAAGGAGGCGAAGGCGAAGGCGAAGGCGGCCGGGCGGCGGCGAGTGCCTGGACACTTGATGCCTCAAGATTGGTGGTGGTGGGTGGCTGACGAGGCCGGCGTCGCAGTCCAGTCCAGTGTCCCGGCGAGAGGGAGGGAGGGAGGGAAGACGAGAACAAGAGGGCGTCGGTTGCCGGAAAATAAAGGTGCACAAGGGATACCACGGGGAACTAGCGTTGTGCTGTGCTTCTCCTGTATTTCCCGCGGTTGAGAAAACGGGAAAATGACAGTTGCCAATTATCAACGTGTATCAGATTGACAGATGAGATGGATGGTCAGTTCGTTTGGACCCGGGGGTTTGGATGGGCTTGTCGCAGAGCCAAAGCTGGGGAACAACAACAAAGGAATCGGGAGGCGGCCACGAGTCTTTTATTGTTTTATGCAATGGGAAGGACGGAACTGGGTACTTGGATACTTGGCTACTTGATACTTGATACTTGATACTTGATGCTTGGATGGAGACGGACGGCCTGGAGGCCTTCCCACGAACAGCTTCAGCTCTCTCTCTCTCCCTCTCTCGCTCACTCTCACCCCGACCCAGACCAGGCATTAATTATACTAACTAGTTCGTTTTTCATGGCATATGGCCTGGAACTCCGTTGCCCCCATTCCATCCAACCATGCTCAGCTTGAGTTGGAGCAAGTGGGCGGCGGCGCCAGGCCAGCCCATCGACGGGCCTCTCTCTGCTCGCCTGCTGTGGGTTTCGTCCAAGGCCACGCAGGATGCGGGGAAGAAGAAGAATAAGGAACGTGTTCACCACGCTTATCCCTACTTCGGAGGCTGGTGGCCCATTGCATCCTGATCTACACCCAGCCATTCAGGAGTCAGGACAGCCATGCGGATGGATACAGGGCAGGGATGCACGCTGATGGGAACCACCAGGGTGCGTGTCTCAAGTTCTCAACCACAGAAGCCAGGATGGAGCTGGCTTGCTAGTCGTCAATAACCACGTTAGCATAATAAGCCCCCGAGGTGGCTGTCCAGGGGGTGGTGGTCATGTCCGTTTCTAGCTTCTTTCTCTTCAAGCCACCTTTTATCACCACTTTCCAGGCAACCTGTAACCAGCTAGTACAAGAGTGTGAGCCACCGCACATGGCTACAAAACTCTTCCCCAGAAGTACTATCCAGTTGGGGGTAGACCGGGTATTCGGCCAACGTGCCGTGTACATAGATGGGATGGGCTGATGGATGGCTCGTCGTCACTTGAAAGGAAAAACCAGGAGATGCATTTATTTCTACCATCACTCATCATCACCAACAACTGGACAGGGCTAGCGCCTTCACTAATCAGTGGCCTTGGCCTGGCCACGGAAAAGTGACACCCGCCATTTGGGGCTCTACTGAAAGAGGGAGGTTATACAAACACGGCCCCAACATTCTACGCTTAATAGGGCAGTCGCAGAGAATGTATTTGATCTAGGCGATCTTCCCAGGGCCTGTTTGCCGTTTTCAAATTCAGGAGACACCATCGCTCTGTGCTTCGTGTTGATCACCTGTGGTTGCTTTTTTGAAAGGCGATTTTCGAAGCCTTCTAGCCATCCCCATCCCCATCCCTAAGATGATTGTTTCTGATTGGCTGGCAATGAGTTATGCATGTACAGTAAGGACAGGCCTTCGGGTCTTCTTCCCCCGATATTTCCTCGCTTGTTCTCCAAGTAACCATGTTCCATGTTGCAACTCCATAACTCCATACCACCGCCGCGCACATCTAGTTGGCTGGTCTCTTCAAGCATGGCAACATTAATTAGTCCACAATCTAAGCTATAGTCTGTCCTCTGATTTGTTCCCTCGTACCGATTCACCGCATGACCAACGGCGACGACCCGGCCCTGTTTCTCGTACCTAGACCAATTAGATTGCCCACGCACCCGACCCAGTTCCAGTATTAGGGCCTCGGCTGTTGAAGATCTTGAGGCTCCATAGAGATGCAACCAATCCTGCGAGCCCGGTGTGATATCTACGATGATTTTACACCAACTTATCATACTCTTATCTTGATGGTATTCCTGCAAGCCGCATGCGCAACGATGCGCAAAGCTATCGGCCTACGTCTCGATACACACAACCGCTCGCTACAGCACCTACAACACAACAGCACTCTGGAGAACCCACTGGCTCTCCTCAAAACAGCTTGCAGCTATCCTAAGCTTCATATAGTATCGCGCAATGATGCAATTTTGCCAGCGACCCATCTTCTCCATCCTCTAGACTAAATGCCTTGGTGGCTTTTTCCAATGGAACCAGGTACAACCTCCCTTTCCTCCTCATCTTCCCAGACCCAACTTTGGGACCTTTTGAAAACCAGAATCCGGCTCTTTTCATGAATTCGAATCTGAAGCCACAGTTACAAGCTCAAAAAATGACATCGCAAGGGGGCCGTTGCCCAACCATCACGAGTCCACCTCGTGCAGCCCTGTCCAAGACTTTTTGGGAAATCGTACAGTCAGATTAAGGACCGGCGAGTATCGACCCTTGATCCCCTTTCTTTCCTCCCATTTTGTGCAGATATCTGGTTAGAAGGCTCCGTCGTGTACCTAGCCTCACTTTGTCTCGGAGGACCTTTCTGGGTGAGCTTTGGCCCTTTGTAAATGAGCTGTCGGCTTTTCTTCAGACAGACAGACCATGATCATCCTAGCCCAGTCTCTTTTTGGTCACGATAGTTGCTAGAACCACTGTCGTGCCATCGTCGTATTGTGAGATGGCCTACCTGCGCACAACCCATGACTCAGCTCAAACTAGGCTTCATTTCAACTTGCCTAAACGCCCATGTCTACCTTCTCTTTTTGGCAGCTCTCTCCAAGGCGATAGGCCGGGGCTTCCTCAATTTCAGACGAACAGGCAATGATGTGGACTGCCGGCCGCCCTCCAGACGGTTCCAGACAAGCCTCCCCACGGCCATAGTGCCAGGGCCGATATGAAGCCTCTTGATAAATTTGTAGATCTCGCCGGTTAATCAGCTAAAAGGCAGGATAGGCAGAGTCAAGGCGTATTCGGCGATCCTCCGCGAGTTTGAAGCCCCCCTCCCCCCAGCAACAGCTATCCACGAACCACCGTAGGGTCAAGGTGAAGCGGGACATGCAAGGGGTCCTCGCTGTCGATCGAGCATGGCCCAATTCGCGTTTCGAAATATGCCGGAAATGGCAATCTCTCTGCCCTGCCCACCGATTCCGGGCCGGCTGATAACTGCCGCTGATCAAGGTAGCTCAGCGCTGTTTCAAAAGTTCCTCGGCGGTGGAGGGTAGTCAAATGACCAAAATAGCACAGTACCAGAGATTTGCTACATGGTAGTGATGGTAGATGTACCGAGAACTTCAAGAAAAACTCCATCGTGGACCGTTATTTGGTGGCAAGAATGGCAGTCTGCTCGGTGCTGATAAAATGCCATTCCCTACTGACAGTAGTGCTGTAATTTTTTTTTTTCATATCGTGATACAATTTAGAGCAGGTGTTGACGAGTATTGTAGCTCATTCGAGCCGCAGTCGCTTTTTATCAGCAATCTCGTCCGCGGATTTTCAAGTTGACAGCATCACCTCGAAATAATGCGATGGTCTGAACGGTGCATGGTAAGCTTACTTTCCCGCAGAACGAAGATTTGGTGTAAGAATGATTCATTATCCATCATTTTGTTTGAAGTCGATTGCCATGAGATGTCATTGGTCTTCGCTATTAACACATGGAAACTTTTGCGCCTTGAGAATCCACGCACCTCGTGCAGGGTCGTGTTGAAAGGAAAGGAATACCGATAGTCAGCAGCATAGAGTACATGGGATTGTACGCACCATTACAGGCCACGACAGGTATCAGACGGTGGTTTCGAGCACACTTCCTCTCAGGATTGATCATGGCTGCGTAACGGACAACCCGACCAAAACATTCCTAAGCTGTAGAAGCACTCACCTTACAATCAACTGGCTATCTCCGGCCAATGGTGTTTACAAGATTGGAGGGTGGTAAATGCTAGATAGTTGAAAATAAGTTGCTGTGTAGCTGACGTCGCGCCTTGAATCGGTCCCAGTCATACAGTTTATCCATACCCGTCATGTGGGGAGAAAACACTTATCGGGAACTCAAGAGATGGTGATGTACCGAGTTCCAGCACATGAATACTCTTGGCGCATCCCCACATATGGAGCGAATCTTCCCTGAGGTCACCAGTTGTCCGGCCTTCTCCTGATTATTTGTTGTTGATAGACATGCCTCGGTGGCCTGGGCGTGGGCGCTTCAAAATCTTCAGATCCGATGTATCGCAGGTGTCGGATGATGCACTTCAGTCAGCTATTATTTAAAGGTACATGATCGTTGAGCAAGATAGTCGAAGTGAGCCTCCAAATGAAGGAAGGGAAGAAAAAATCGAATCAAGGGCTGCCTGAGGGGTGAAGGTTGTGGTTGTTGCTTTGCTATTGGCTCGGGTAAATATGGGCCTTACGGATTGGCTACCCTAGAGCCAGAGGGGTGCTCTCATGCCTCTATAAAGCAAAATCGCACGTGCTTCCTAGAACATCAAAAAACGATCCGGGGTGGGAGGAAGGGGGGACAGGTAAGAAGCAACTCCATATTAGACGTTAATGTGTAAATATGAATTAAGGGTTGCAATGAGTTGGCGCGAACCAAAGGCGTGCCCCGAAACTGACTGTGTGCAAAGGCTACCTGGATATCCGAAACGTGCTTGCTATAGACACACAATTTTATCCACCGTAGCCAAGTTGTCTCCGCCCACAGTTTATTTGACTCGAGTAGATGATAGAAGGGGCGGGGACGGACTGCGATGGAATTGACAGATACTATCTTCATTTCTTAATGGGGTTCGTCGATCCTATGGGGCAAAGGGGCTGCTATATATTAATCCAAGAGTTTGCTAACATTGGACATTTTCGTCAGCCTTCGGCTGGAAAAAACCACAAGTCTTTGGGCTTTGGGGGTCTGCGTGAAATATTTCAGTGGCGAGCGATATTTTGTTTGGGGCCAAGTTAAAATATGTCACAACTTTGGCTGGAGCATGATCGAACCAACACAGAAGGTGGTTGTGAAACATCCTACTGTGCAAACGTACAGTGCCAATGACAATAAACACAGTACGCTTCTCGTTGTCCCTCCAGGGAGCTTGGGCCACGAAATGTAAACAAAGCGCCACCCCCCCCACTCAGGTCAACAAACCATTCCTTTCCTCCACGCTCCCGTTGACATAATATCAATAACGTTCATGCTACAGCATTCCACTATACAGCCCAGCTGAATTGCTCCACGCCAATTTATCGCGGCGCTTCTGTACAACTTCCTCAACTGGACTCATTTTGCTACCGCTGGCAAGATGTCCCCCCCTAGGCGCCGCTCGGCGCGCATCGCTAGCAACTCCAAGGTAGTTGCTCCTCTGACCGCTAATTCTTTTTTGCGTGAATGAATCTAACCATTGCGCAGAGTGCCAAGGCAGTTCCCGAACTCGTACCTGTCACCGAAGACACCGAACCCGTCACGATGTCGTCGCCTCGACGCTTTATTGCCAAGTCGCCGATGCCCGCGCCTTCTACTCCTCCGTCCTCGGTGATCAGGCCACCTCGCAGCGAGATGCACCCAAGCAAATTTCATCAAAGTACCGGAGAACCATCATCTGCGGTAGCACTCGGCTTCACAGATATCGATGCCTCTGATAGGAGAACTACCGGCACCGCGCTAACCGCGACTCCGTCGCGTTCGACCGGCATGCCATCGTCAACTTTTGCGTTTGACATGTCGACATCGACTAATGGAGGCGGGCTCAGCAGCGACGCGAAAAAGATATTGGAAGAACTTCAAGAGAAAGCGGCCAAAATCAAGGGTGAGCTGGTTGCCCAGCGGGAAGCTGGTGGTATTGACGGAGGCGCGATCCGTGAGCGTCGCTTCGCGAAGCCAAAAAGCATCGCCGGACGCTACAGTGGTGTACATGCCGCCGAGTTTGACAAGATGGATTCGATCGAAGGACATGCGTCTGCCTGGAGAGCAAGTCGATTCACACCTGTTGTGGCTGGCGTGAAACGGTCGCCCTCCAAAGCCAGCCTCACTGACTCCCCGAGCAAAACGAGCGATTCGCCTTCTCCTAGAAAGCCAAACAAATACGGCCATTTGTCGCAAACGCCAGAGAAGAATCTGAAGCGCAAGTCGTCGGCTGCGAATTTAGATGGTCGAAGTGGCACAGATTCATCCAAGAAGGCCAACCAAGCTTCCTCGCCAACCAAAGCTACCGACCGCACGCCGGGAGAGCGACAGCCTGTCAAACGCGCGAAGCAGCGCAAAGAGGATGACACATCGACAAACAGACCGAAACCTTCCACAATTCCAACTGTTTCACGCGTTCCTGCGCGTCCGCAGTCGACACTGTCACGGCTGATGAGCCCTACAAAATCTTCACGTATGCATTCCCTGGGTAGCCCCAGAAAGGCAGCAACTTCTTCAATATCGACACCGACAAAGCCGATGGGCAGCCCGCGGAAGCCTGGTATCTCGTTGGTACCTACTCCATCTAAATTGTCGGCCAACTCAAGCAAGCTCGCTGCACCCCCTACACCAAATTTTGCACACTCCCTGTCAATAGGCAACTTGACTTCCAAAACTGACGGATTTGCCCGCCGAATTCTTAGCCCGGCGCGCATGCAAAAAGTCAAGTCTATTTTGCGCTCACAGCCAGCTGCAAGCTCTTCGTCCAGCAGTGCCATCCCTCAGCCTGCACTTTATGGCTCGCATACTCCCGCTCCTCCACGCTTCGACAAGGAGCAGCTGCCCGTGCCTTTTACAACACCGCGCCGGAAGCTGACGAAGAAGGTGACCTTCACACCAGAAACCAAGCGTGCAGCCGCGGATCAGGGCTCTCCCACGCCGCTTAAGTCGTCCTTGTTCCAGTTCAGATCTGCTTCCGGGCTTAATAGCACCCAGGATATGGCGTTAGAAAATGCTACACCTGACAACGGTGGTCACGTTGCTTATCCTGATTTGTCTGCGTTCAAAGACCTTATCAAACCAGAAGACGAGGAAGCCTCAAAACAGACGCCTTCTGTGCCGAGCTCGTTTACCTTTCGCAGCGACCACACTATCAAGTTTGGTGAAGCTCCTAGGACCGGGTTTGGTAGTTCTACTGGACAGTCCAGCGTCCGTCATGTTAGACAGTCACTTACGCAGGCCGCCAGTCTGCCCGGCAGCTTCCCTGCACCGCCCGCTCCAAGCTCACATCCCGACAAGGAGAATACTGCACCGACATCGACCTGCAAGGCACTACCTGGCGTTCTTCATGGGTTGACAAGCAAAAAGCGTCACCGGCCGAGCACTGACGAAGAGGATGCCGAAAGAGAGGCGGAAGAACGAGCTTCAAAGAAGCGCAAAAACGCTCTGGCTGGACAAGAGCGACCGGCCTTGTCGTCTGCCAAGGCTATCACTTCAACTCCGCAGAGCAGCACCAAGAGGGCACGACTGGATCGTAATGCCTCCCTCACGCCGAGCAGGCAGCAGCTCACAAAGACTCCCACAACACCAAAAACTACTAGTCCTATCAAGGCGAGGCAAGGCATAAGCATGAGCCGCCTGCAGGCGCTGGCGCGTCCAAAAACGAGAGTTTGAAGGGTGCAATGAAGGCACTGTGTATATTTATTGTTGGTTGTTTTGCAACATTGGATTCACGATTTGCGGTCTTCCCATAATTGGAGGATCTTTAACAATTGCTGGCCGCGTGGAGTCACGATGGCTCGAGACTACGTTTGTTGGATCTGACCTATTTTTTCGGTATTCTGGTTTTAAAAGCGGGTTAGGGATATCACGTCGGCGTTCTTGTTCTTTATTAGGTGTTTAATTATTTTCTCAACCATGTCAATTTAGCCAATTGGCCGCCGCTTCCGTCTCTGTTGGCTTACGTCCTAGAGTTGCTGCTGCTCCGTTATTGACTGTTTGGATCCTGCCTGCCTGCCACTTGCCGGCTGGCTGACAGCCATGTATCTGCGTGTATATCTGTAGATGCGCGAGGGAAGAAGACTAGGCTGATTCTTTATTCTCGAAAACAACAGGACCAACAACATTCTTTTAACCCCCGACAATCCTTTGCTGAAACAGCCCGGGGAAGAAAGCAGTACTTAGTCGAAAATTATTAACCAACCTCAATATCAATAACAGAAGGGTCATCCAACAACCATGTCAGCAGCAGATTTACCGGCCGATGGCGACGAGTTCGTATGCAATTATTGTCACTGTTCAACGTTCGGCCAGCCGATTATACTCGGCCGCTCTGCACGCCTCGCCTGCAAACAATGCGCGGCCGCGATTGTCAAGCTGTCGATATGCTGGGTCTGCGGGGAGATGATTTGCCGCGGCGATGACTGCGTCAGTTTCGGGTGGTGCTTCTGGCACAAGACGTGCTTCAGCTGTCTACTTTACGGGAGTCGCTTGGTTGTTGCCCAATTCACGCCATTTTACGCGAACCGAGAAGCCATCGCCACGAAAGCCGTCGAGCCCAGCGAAGCCGAGATTCTGAAGCCACCGCTCTGCGCTGCCTGCGAGCTGGAAACGGCGCGGGACACGTATGGTTGTGGCGATGCAGGAGTCGTGCAGGCCTGCGTGAATTTCGTGGACACTACAGATGGCGGGATGGCTAAGCTGAGGTGGCAGATGATGAATGACGGTCCCTGTTGCTCAGCGATGGACGAGAAGAAGCTACGTACGAGGCGACAATACGACACAGAGACGGGGAATTCGCTGATCTGGATTGACATGGCAGATCCGCTCAACGGGCCAGTCTTTCGACCACATCCGCTCAAGCCGGTTCCTTTTTGCATGACAAGGAGTGCTTGCGAGATGACTTATTAGTATAATATGGAGAAATGAATTTTATGCGCATTCGAGTTGTTATGGCCTGTGCATTACACTAGTGATTCCCAGACCCAAGGAAAGGAAGCAATACCACGGTGCTCCAGCGCTCGCGGGTCAACAATCAACAAAGGCTGGTAATCAAGGGGCGTAATAAATACGTTCGTTGTTGGCTACCTATAACAGGGTGTACTTTCCATGCTATGCACAAGAGCGAAAGAAAGAGGTAGTTAGTGGAGCAACCGAGTGTGAGTAGCAGTGAGAAGTTAACTAGTTAGTTAGGTTAGTTAGTGCCTTTATCTGCCACACTGCGAAACACTAACCTGGGCGGGGCGACATGTTGAAGGGAGAGGGAGGAGAGAGCCCTACTTGGGACACAAAAAATGAAAAATAAAAATCAAACACAAAAATTCCGGGCTTGCCAACCTACCAAATTGGTGCCGCAATCAGAGATTAAGCGAGGCAACGGCCGGCCGGCTTGGGGGCTCCTGTGTGCACTTGGCCAGAAAGATGCCGCATGCGTACATTATTACAGCCACGCACAAGTTGCATCTGCCAAAATGTTGATTTTCTTGTATTACGCAGTATGATAGAGGTAGCAGCCATGTACGGGCGCTGGGATGCTGTCGTGTGGGCTGCCGACCAGGTCAGCCAGCACGCACAGCACAGGCCCTGAGGGAGCTGTTGTTAGAGCTCTGTAGCTACAAGCAACACTATTCTACTAGTTAGGTGGTACCTACCTGGCTGCAGTTGGAGCCGCGACGCAGCACTCAGCTCCCCCCAATTTTAGCCTGCTCGGCGGCCCCCTCCCCCCGGTCCCGTCCCAATCTGCTGCAGCTTTTGAATTCGGGACTTGCTCAATGGGCGCCAGCTGGCGGGCAGACGAGGTACCCTGCTAGGCCCTCCCTTGTTCCTGCTTCTTCTCTGCTGCCCACACAAAGGTCATGCGATCCAGAGCACTTCTTTTTGCCTTCTGCCACCTCACACACACGTTGTCAACGCTCCCACCCGCCATTGAAAGCTCCTCGTCGGTAGGCGTTAGGCCATAAACAAAACGACCAAGATGTCGTCCTCTATTACCTCTCAGGTATGCATTGATTGGCTTTATTAGCGGATTGCCCTGCAAGGACCCCGAGCATCACGCACCCTGGCCCCTTGACCGGAGAAAGAGAAAAACTAGAAAAAGCCGCCGTCGAGTCTGCACTTCGCGGGAAAGAACCATCGCAAGAGCCATCAAAATAGGGTTATATCTTGCCGAATTTTTTATATAATTTTGAAGGGACCAACACGACACTTTTCGATTGGCGTTTGACGTGTTTTTTGGGCCGCGGTGTGACGCGCGGGCAAAGGGATTGGCACTTTGACCGCAATGACATGACTTTTTACTGACTTGTGCGCTTGTCCTACAGAACCGATTCGCCTACTTCGGTATGATCCCACTCACTCATTCTGCATAGGCTGTGCTCGACATCAAATCGTATCGGCATCGAAACTGTCGCATGCTCGCCAATCACCCATCCACCCCAACATCGATCACCGTACTGACGCTGCATCGATTCCCAGGCAACGACGAAGATGGCGATGCCAAACCCGCTGCCCCCGTCAAGACTGTCGACAAGGCTACCACCCACACTACCAAGCGCAATGTCGAGCCCCAGGCTCCCGTGAGAGCTGGTGGTGCTACTGGCAACCGTCGTGGCGGCCCTGGTGGTAACGAGGGCGGTAAGTTTTACTGTTTCCAGCTCGCGCATCTATGGCGATGCACGACTGGCTCTTCCGGGAGCGGAACTAATTGGATGTTATAGCTTTCCGTGATCGCAACGCTGGCAGCTCTCGCAACCAGGCTCGCTCCACTGATGACGCTCCCCGCGAAGGCGGCGGCCGTGGTGGCGCTGGAGCTCGTGTTCGTGGCGGTATGTTCGCCCCGTGATACTCGTGCCCGTCGCACTCGTCACGCTGGATACATGATAGATGGATACTAACGCTTAGTACAGGCCGTGGTGGCCGTCGCCCCCGTGACCAGGATGATCGTCACTCGCGCCAGAACCGAGAGTACGTTGACTTTAGCACTTGAAAATCCAACTCTTGCCGCGAGACAATCCAACTAATTGCATTTGTAGCACTACTGCTAAGCAGACTGCTCAGGGCTGGGGCTCTACTGAGGGCAACGCCGAGCTCAAGGACGAGCAGGCCGGCGAGGCTATCGCCGAGGGCGACAAGAACGTCCCTCCCGAGCCTGAAGCCGAACCCGCCGAGCCTGAGGACAAGAGCGTCTCCTTTGCTGACTACCTCGCCCAGCAGGCCGAGAAGAAGCTGGCCCTTGGCGCCCACAAGGTCCGTGAGGCCAACGAGGGCAGCAAGATCGACAAGAAGTGGGCTGGTGCCAAGGCCCTCGAAAACGACGAGGAGGAGTACGTCGCTGCCGCCGGCGGCAAGAAGCAGCGTGAGCGTGAGCGCAAGGTCAAGCAGACCATCGACTTCGACCCTCGCTTCGTCGAGTCTGACCGTCCCCGTGGCGGTGCCCGTGGCGGTGCCCGTGGTGGTGCTCGCGGTGGTCGTGGTGGTGAGCGTGGCGGCCGTGGTGGTGAGCGCGGCGGCCGCGGCGGCGAGCGCGGTGCTCGTGGTGGTGCTCGCGGCGCTCATTCCGGTGCTGCTAACATTAACACCAAGGACGAGTCCGCCTTCCCCAGCCTTGGCGGCAAATAAGTGGCCAACAGCCCCGATCCCTCGCTCTCTCGACTGGGTGGAATTTTGTCATCACTGCCGACTTACAACCGCCAGGAGAAATGCGCTCGAACGCTACAGATTGACGAGGCAAACATGAATCACGTTTGCTGGGATCGAAGTGGGCACGGTACATGGTTCGCATGAGCGGACAGCCAGTAGCAAAATGGATCTCTCTGCATTGTGAGGAGCTTTCTATCGTTCCCTTTTGTGGAAGCCAGCTTGCTACCGGGGCTGTTTGGACTCCCATCTACTCCAGAAAACAAAACACGAAAAAAAAAATGGCAGAAAAGGAACAAGGAAAGCAAGAAACGAGAACCGCGGAAAAATATGGGCGGGCCTTGAAAAGGGATAAAGTAGGGAAAGGGGGATATTTTGGCTTGGGAGATTTTGGGTGTGATGTAATCCGATGAAACTCTGTGAGCCTTTTCAAAACGTCTTCTTTTATATTTTACACATTTTCATTATGACACTGCGCCACCCTCTTGTTGTTGTTCTTTTGGGATGTTTCTTTATCTGTTGCTTGAAAAGATTTACTTAGGTATACTGGTTGCTATTTTGAGTCTTGAATTTCGTTTAAAAACTTTGGTCTCCAAAATCTGTGCTGCTATGTAGGCATGTGTACTACCCTACCCGGGAGTTGTCAGTAGCACAAGAATGTCTTTTTCTTTTTGGCTGTGCTATTGGTGAATAAAATCAGGCTACAGAGAGTCTGCGCGAAGACGCTTGACTGCATCATCATTGGCCGGGTTCTCATGGTTTTCTCTGTCGAATTCTGGCCTCGGAGTCATCACGCCGACGGGGGTCCTGTCGCGGTCATCCTTCATGGGCTAAAGATGTGTTATTCGCCAGAGTAGTTTCTTATTGAATCGACAACTCGTTACTCCGAGAGCACAAGTATGAGGCCATTTTGGCAGCCACTGGTCTTCATCGGAACATTGGTCGCGTGGCCAAATGGCAAGGCGTCTGGCTACGAACCAGAAGATTGTGGGTTCGATCCCCACCGTGACCTGATTTTCCTTTTTGCACTGAACAACAACAGTCTTGGTTGATTGATCATCTTTGATTCCTTTTTTGTTTTTTCCATTTCTGTTACGGTTCATGGGGCTGTGAACTGGCGGGCCACTTTGAAGCACAGGGATATTCGTCGGCAAGTCTGCAACAATGCTTCCTTGATATATATACATAACATACATACCTTCGTTCCTAGGGTATATACACGGACAAGTTTCATTCGACCAGGTCGGTCGTAGGCGGCGAACAATGCCCGTCGTCGAGCAGAGCCAGCAGCGGTCGTCTTGACGCTGGGAAAAAGCAGCTGGTTCCTCAGCACTTGTCGGCAACACATACTCCAGGGACCATTTCAAACTGCAAGAGAGATAATGCCAGACATGTTCTCGTCTTCCCCACAACTTCCTGGCTTATACTGTCAATGTTTTCCGCCAGAGGCGCTCTGCTGCGGTCAGCATTTAACCAGGAAAAAGTCAGCTCGTATCGAGCTTCAGTATGTAACAAGTAAATCATTCACATAATAGACTTGTATATATTTTTAGACAAAGTACTGCCATCTCAGTTTGTATTTGTATTAAAATGGGAATAAAAAAAGTTAAGGCTCAGACAAGGGACTTGGCTGATTGCTCACCGCAGGGATTGAACCTACGACCTTCGCATTACTGCATATTGAATGAAGGATCCAATTATTAGTACGACGCTCTAACCAACTGAGCTAGGCGAGCTGGTTGTTTGCTTGCTTTCTTTCGTTGGAGTGCGATGAGCTATTTCGTTATCAGAAGCTTTGCAAACATTGAGACTGAGTTTGCTGGGCTACCCTTTGTACCTGGCCCAGCTATCCCTCCAGCTTCTTCGAGCTTTTTCGGCCCCCCCTTGTTAACACTGTTCACTTAGGGAGGAAAGGCAGTACCTGATAATCATGTATATTTAGTTCAAAAGAATGCTCTACGAACGGGCTGAATCGCATCCGTTAGCATGGTCAGTGCCTCTAGGAGCCCATCATTACTCGAGCCTTGCAGACTAAGCTTGTTTGTCGTATTAGAGTCCTCCGGGTTGATAAAGTACGGCCCTTCAGCCGCGCACCTTGTGTGGTTTTCCTTCGGCAGCTTACCCGTTGCGAAGAAATCGCGCACGATGCGCGCCGAGCATGTTGACGGGATCGCGAGCGAGCAGTGGCCGTAACCTTTTACTTCAACCAGCTTGGCGCCGACAAAGGCCTCTCGGGCAACCTTGGCGTTGACCAGCGGGCAAATCGGATCATATGTGGTCGAGAGCACCAGTAGCGGGTGCTTTGTTGTCACGTTGTGGCGCGCTGCTCGGAAGTCGTAGGCCTTGGGGATGCGCCATTGTGCTCTTTGCATATAATGCTCTATGTTACCAGCACTATAGGGCAGGAACTTGTTGACAAAGGGCAGGACGATATCGAGTACCTCATGCCGCTTGACGGGCCAGCGCGACGGGCCAGCAGGTGCATCATTGAATTCGACAAAGAGTCCAGAATCGGCCCCAACATCGCCGCCCGAGTCGTCGATGCCGCCCCAAGCAAGGAGCGCCGTGGTACCGTTGCCCTGCATTAACTGCGCGAGGATATCGGCGAACTGGTACCAGACCTTGGGTGCGTACATGGAGGTAAAGACAGCATCCATGACGGTCCTATACCTAATGGTGCCGTAAAATGTACTGTTAATGTAGACAGATGCAGGTTCTTCCTTGAGGGTCTCGATAAATTGTGTCACGTTGCGCTCCAAATCGGCCTTTTTGTCGGCGACAAAGTGTAATGGACACTTTTTGCCAGCCTTGACACACTCATCGAAGAAACCGGAAAAGCAATTGGCAGTATCGACAAAGTCGGTTGCCATGAGCAGTTCGTCGTACCAGAGAAAATCGTCCACGACGCCATCCACAGCGACGCGCTCCGACCGATCTGGAAAGAGCGTTGCGTAAGTCTGCCCCAGGGCAGTGCCGTAGCTAAAGCCCCAGTAATAGAGGTTGTCCTGTCCGACAGCATCCAGGATCGAATTCATGTCTGCCGCCGTCTGGGGCGTGTTGATGTGCGGCCCAAACTCTCCCATGTTGTCCGCGCAGGCACGCATCATGTTGCCTGTTTCGGACCATAGTTTTGCGTCCTGCTCTGGCTCGCCTGTCGCAATTGGCACGAGCATCTGCCGGATTGTGCTGTTCTCGAAGCATTCTGCACGGGGTCGTGAGTCGGCTATGCCGCGGGGATCAAAGGATAGCAGGTGGAACTTGTCTTCGCCGACGATTGTGTGGATAGGGCTGCCTCTGCGCTTCATAAGACTGATGCCGCTGCCGCCAGGCCCGCCAGGGTTGAGGAGGATATTGGTGGTGGCATTGGCGTTGCCGCGACGTCGGATAAGAGGAATGTAAAAGGTCTTGTTGCCAGATGCCGTGGCATTGAACTGATCCATGGGTACGTTGATGGAGCTGCATTCGAGTGTTTTGCCGTCAGCCCTGCCGCAGGGCGTCCAGGATATGGATTCGCCAGGGTAACGGTAACCACCATCAGTGCTGCCTGGGCGAACAAGAACAAAGATGAAGATTGCAGTAGCTAGGGAGAGAATCATGGCAACAAGTGACCAGGCGATGGCTCGCCTCCGCTTCCAGATAGGCGGCTGACTGACAGCTGCGGCCGCTTCCTCAGCGTTGTTGGGTGCTAACAGAGGAGCTCGTTCGTTGTCCATAACTACGGACGGGGGACCTCAAGGCACCGGGTGACCAGGAGGGAGGCGAAAGTAGAAGCTGGAGGAAGCTGCAGTGGCCTGCTGCGGCAGACTTGTGCAAGCTGCCGAGAGCGAATACTTGATAAAGATGCCCCCTAATGATAATAGTTGATAAACGAAGCTGATGATGTCTAGTGGTGTGCAAGAGGGAGGAGAGCGGGGAGGCGACAGTCGACCAACTAACTACTAGTAGGTAAACTAGTTGGGGGCTGACTTACAGGCATCACCTTCCTTCCAGGTAGGTACCCTGGTTACGTAGGAAGGACTTGAGACAGACCAGAATTTTTATGAGAATAAATAAATAAATAAATAAATAAATAAATAAATAAATAAATAAATAAAACATAGCTATCTATCTATCTATATACTTGAATATTAATAGTTTACAAAACCTACAGCTATACAAAACGTACGACAAACAAGAGGCCGTATCGCCGTCCTATTTGTACCATGCACACCTTGTCCAGATATCAAAATAGCCAGCTATGACCGCATGACCTATGCATAATAATGTCCAACCCGTCTCTGATAGCGGTAACGACATCGGGCTTTGTGGCGCTGGCTTGCATCAACGACCTCGCCAGGGCCAATGGCGCTGTAGCAATGTCTCACTCGGCGAAAATATTGTGTATAGTCTCGCCCGGCCAGCATTATCCAGCCAGTGTTGTGAATAAGAACGCTACTCTCGGATGCGTCTGGCCTCGGTGACCCTGGTTTGGCGATCTGCTGTGACCAGTGAGCAGACTCCTCATATACTCTCTCCAACTCAGAAATCCCCAAGTTTTCAACTTGGAGAACTAGAGATACATCGAACATCCCACCAAAACTCCAGCAAACGAGTATTATAGCGGCCATTGTTCTAATGTAACAACATCATTACAGCCTAACAGCTTCAAGGCCTCCGCCGACTGCCCGGATTCCTCAAAGCACCGCCGGCCCCGAATCGGCTCCGCATGTCCTGCGGCGCTTTGCCGAAATAGGCTCGACTGAGCGCTACGGCTGAGAGCTCAAGAAACTCCTCGGCGAGAACAAACCGGTTTTCGAATCTCGACTCATACAACATATAAAGAAGATGCCGTCGTCTACAGGGAAGACTCTGACTTGCCACATCGACCACGTCATATACATACCAACTATTCTACGACGCAACGCGCTCCCATTGCCAACCTACCGCAGCACTCCCCCTTCCGCGATAGCCTCACCATCCGTGGCCGCCCGACCAACCACACAGCGGCTGCTTCGCCTGCCCTCCAGACACATGTCCACCCACACCGCCGCGGCCCCCGCGCCGCCCACGCCACCCACAGACGCTCCCGCCGCCGACCCGGCCCACCGCCAGACGATGCAGCTCCCCGACGGCCGCACCCTCGGCTTCGCCGAGTACGGCGACCCGCGCGGCCGCCAGACCCTGCTCTACTTCCACGGGTACCCGTCCTCCCGCATCGAGGCCCAGGCGCTGCACCGCCTCGCCGCCGCCCACGCCCTCCGCGTCCTCGCCCTCGACCGCCCCGGCTACGGCCTCTCCACGCCCCAGCGCCCCGCCCGCCAGCTGCTCGACTGGCCCCGCGACGTCGCCGCCTTTGCCACCCGCCAGCGCCTCCACCGCTTCGCCGTGCTCGGCGCCTCCGGCGGCGCGCCCTTTGCCGTCGCCTGCGCCCACGCCCTGCCCAAGCGCTTCGTGCTCACCGGCGTCGGGCTCTTCGCCGGCGCCCCGCCGTGGGCCGCCGGCGCGCACCGCATGACCCGCGGCCGGCGCGCCCTCCGCGTCCTCGCGAACCGCTGCCCGCGCGTCCTCGCCGCCGCCACCGCGGCGGCGCTGCGCGTCGTTCGCTGGCTGCTCCGCACCCGGCCCGTCCAGCGGCGGCTGGACGCCTGGCTGGAGCAGGCGGCGCGGCAGGCGCGCGAAAAAGAGGCGAGGCGGCTCGAGGCGGACCCCGGCGCGCGGCCGAGCTTGGTGGTGGGCGGCACGGAGGAGGAGGAGGAGCGGCCGGTGGCGGAGCGGCGCGCGGCGCTGCTGGAGTTGCTGATTGGCGAGCCGTTTGCGCAAGGGCCGGACGCGGCGGTGCAGGAGGCGCGCATCCTGACGGACGATGACTGGGGGTTCCGGCTGGAGGAGGTCGACGTGCCGATCAAGATCTGGCACGGCGTCAAGGATACAAACGCCCCGATCGAGGCTATTCGCTACCTCGCGGACAGGCTGCCTCGGGCGGAGCTGCACGAGTTTGTGGAGGACACGCACTACACGATGGGTGATCACATCGAGGAGGCGGTGCTGGATTTGATGAGTGAGGACAAGGGTGAGGAGAAGGGAGAGGAGAAACTATAAGGGGCTTGTCCCATCGCCATTTGTTTTACACGTGTTGGCAAGCCTCCGTGAAGGCAGGGCTTTGTCCTAATTTGTATGACTAGCAGAGTAGATAGATGCACCATCACCCACACAGGTTCAAATGGAAGACATTCAAGTTTGGCTGACATTCATTATCGGTTGCTGTGAAGGATTTCAAACCAGCAAATGCAAGCCTTGCTTGATACAAAAGTTGGGAAGTCAAGTTAAATCAATGCTAAGCAGGGTATATTGTCTACTTGAGGCAGTAAATGTGCAAAAAGCTATATAACGTACGAGAAGCTGACATTACAAACGAATAAAAAGCGTACAAGACGTGCTCCGAGTCATCAAGGCTACGTCGAAACCCAGCTGAGCGGACCTATTTCTTTCCAACAGCATATACAAAACATGATGACCACTTGTTTAAGCTACGCTGGTACGCTTCTCAGGCAGGGCAATGACATCCTCGATGGTCTCGTCGGAAAACTTGAGATCCTCTTCGACGGAGACGTGGTCCTGAATGCGCATAATGATGACGGGAGCAGCGATGAGGAGGGAGGCACCGAGGCAGCCCCAAGTGGCGCCAAAGATGGTGTTCAGAGGCAGCTCGAGGCCGTCCATACGCCAGAAGATGGCGGCGCCGGCAGACTGGATGCCCTTGTAGAAACCAGCCAGGTTGGCCGCCTTGCGTCCAGAGTTGGAAAGCGCACCCATATACCAGTAGATGCAGGTCTGCCAGATGGCGTCGTACATGCCGTAGAAGAAGTACAGAAACATGGGGCCGAGGAATCTGCCGCCATCGGTCCAGTCAAGCTTGGGGGCGTCCTTGTGGTCGCTATACCACTGGCGATTGGGCGCATCCTTCTGCCAAGCCCAGCCTCCGCCCCAGATGCCAAATGTGCAGGCAATGAGGAAGGCTAGAGAGAGACGGGCACGCATGGAGCGGCTGACACCCTTGTAGTCGAGGGCAAAACCGTTGATGACGGCACCGACGATCTGGGCGAGCCAGTAGAGGAGACCGTTGAGAGCTCGGGTGCGAGCGTTGAAGGCGACGGCGTTGAGACCGTTGTTTTGGTAGGTGTAGAAGATGTTGGAGCAGAAGAACATGGGGAAAAGCAGCAGAATCCAGGGCTGCTGGTAAAGGGTATCCCAGAGTCCCTTGAGTTCCGACGCCCAGGTAGGGTTCTTCATCATAATGACCTTGCTGCCGTCCTCGCGAATGACCTTGTCACCGTTGCAGAGGAAGAAGGAGAGAGCAGCACCAATAGCCATGAGGATAATGAAGGCAACATAAACGCCGTCCGAGGCAGAGTCGGAATACTTGTCGTTGACAGCCTGAGCGAGAGGAATCTAGAAGAAGTGGGTTAGAGGGAAGTGGGACGTGCGTATTAATATGACTTACAAGAGAGCCAATGACGCCACCAAAGTTGAAAATGATCCAGAAGACGGAAATGTAACGGCCCTTGGATTCCTCGCGAGGGTAAGACATCATGATAGCACCCTGAGCGCACCAAAGAATACCAGCACAAACTCCAAGGAAAGCACCGGCAAAGTAGACGAAACCCTCATTGGCAGTGTGCTTGTAGGACAGGAACGAGGCGGCATAGATGCAGTAGCCGGTGCCACCGAAGGCGAGGGCAGGACGAAGACCGAGACGGTTGGTGATGGTACCAGCGAAGAAGCCAAAGACAGCGAATGTGGAATACAGGGCAACACTGCAGTTGGCACCGACGTAGGCCTTGTCGGCGGGGAGACCAGCACCGCCCAGACCGTTGAGAGCGTTGAACATGCCAGGGCAGAGGAAGCAGACGAAGGAGATCATGAGCAGCTGAACCTTGGGCGAGGCATACCACAGCTCCATGTTCTTGCCGAAGGGCGTGAAGCCCTTGTACATCCAGCCAGCGGGACGAGGAACGGCGCCGGCGCCGATGGTGTCATTGTAGACGTCGTCGGCGGCGGGCGCAAACTCCTTGGAGTCGGCCGAGTGATCGACGGCGGGTTCCTTGCGGTCGTCAGACATGATGGGCGACGACGGCGACAACAACGGTTGTCCTTGATATCGAGAAATCCGGGGTATGTGGAGGTGGGAGGGTCGAGATTGGGGGGGTTGGAGGGGGATGAACAAGAGACACGGAGAAAAGACAACACAAGTCGAGCTGGAGCCTCGGGGGATCAGAGACCCTTATATTTGAAAAAGAGCCGGCGGCTCACGGTTCAGCGCTCACGCGACGGCCGGTCTTTTTTTTTTTGGGTGGATGGATGGGGCTGGTTAGCAAAAGCACCACAAAGACGGCCTTGTTAGTATGTAAATGGATGGAGAAAGGAAGTGACATGGAGGGATGGGCACGCACCAGCTTGTGGAGAAGGACAGGGCGACTTGGACTGTTGGAGGGTGGTATCGGGAAAAGGAAGAGAGGCACCAGGGGCACCTAGCAGGTGTAATTGTAACAACCGAGTGTATTGTGGCTGATTGTTTGGGGGCGTTTTGTTTGGTACTAGCCAAGTATTCCCATGGTGCTAACACCAGTCAGTACAATCAATGGACGGACGGACGGATGGATGGGTGGATGGATGGCAGCATACCTAAGTATGGTATGGTTGGTATGGTATGGTTGCTCGCTCGATGGGTCTCAAGCGCACGCCGGCTCGGTGCGTCTGTAGGCGAGGCTGCGATGATAGAGGTGTTGTCTTGATGGAGGAGGGGGATGGAGGATGGATGAAGCAGGCAGACGAGAGATGATGCCTAATAAGAATTACTGGGTTGGGTTGGCATGCGAGGTATGCATGGGGCTTGAATAATTCATCGGTACCTACTAGCCCACAAGTTGCTCACGGCAACGCCCGCTCGCCAGCTGGCAACCCGCCCGCCAACTCGTTTGTTTGACTCGAAAGATTCCAGTCAAACCAGACTCTCAACTGACAAACGCATCGCCGGACCCCATCCCCCCTCCTTTCATATCCACCCGAAAACGCTTCATATCGTAATGCCATGTAATTAACATCGACCAATTTTCCCACTTATTATCCCAGCCAATGTGCACGCTGCTATCAATACAAGTGCGCCTGGGGGGTGAGATTGGACGATAGGACCCGCTGTCCACGGGCTACTGCACTAGTTCGGCAAAAGGCGAGCAAGGAAAGAACCCTTTCACTTGTCGTACTTTTATTAGTTTCCATGTGAGGATAAGCCAAGCAAACCGCCGGCTGCTGCCAGAACTGGTCTGATCTATTTTTGCAGACTGTAACGTCGAGTCCAAATCCGCCACATGCACGATGGCGAAAAGCAGCAACGGTGCGGGGGCTTCGTTGCCTGCATATAGCTTGCTCCTCTAATACATGCATGCATCAGGCTGCCGTCAAGACACCGGCAAAGAAGAATCAAATAAGCACTGGGGACATGTACTTGCTTGTGCTTGATGGCATCGCCCACAGGTCTGCCGTCTGCCGTCTGCCGTCTGCTGTTTGCTGTCTGCCCCTCTCCGGTTGCTCTGCTCACATGGTACTTTCCCCCACACTGACCACACCAACAGGGGGGCTCTCCGACACGCGAACGAGGGGAACTGGGGATTGCTGCCCTGGAACCACTGGAGAAGGATTTGGGGAACTGGGCTGATCCGGCGCAACCCCAAACCTGACAAAAGACAACGCTACGTGACAGCGGGGAAGCAATTAACTAGTTACAAGTTGGAAGTTGCAGATTGCGAGGCGCCTTGCGCCACCTGTTCCGCCAAAAGACCACGACGAGTAATGTGTTTCCTCGTGGCTTTCGACCACCACCTCCGCAGGCCCGGATGACAGCGACCCTGTTGTAAAGCGCAGCCATGCCGGTAATTATCAGGATGCTGCAGCGTTCGTGTTCCCAGCCAGCAGCCCGCAGTCACGCTCAGTAACCCATCTCAGCTCACGGTTGGGGAGGAAAGCGCAGCAAATAGCCGCCCTGACGGGAACGGACTAGCTGAAGCCTCGCTCGTTTCGTCAGCTGTCGATTTTTTGTTCTGCGATACTTGACATGAAGCTGTGGTTGAGAGCGCTGTTTCGCATCGTCACGACCGTATTGTACCAGCTTGCATGTTTCAACCAAGGCGACACGGCTAATAAGTTGTGCTCCCGGGGATGCCTTTCAATAAAAGCACCAATGTCAGAAAAATCAACCAGGTCCCGGCGCTCTACTACATCACTCTACAGCCGAATGTGAGTTGGCAGTCATGCTCTTGTGCAAGTTGTCAGTTGTCAGGAGATGGAATTTCAGGCCCGCTGCGGGCACAGGTGGGGGAAGCGACAGGGCTGTTTGCTGCCAGGCGGTGCGTCTCCCTTGCCGCCTCGTTTTTGAGCCTTGGCCAACACAACAACAATGCCGGTTGCTAATCCGGACACTGGCCCTTTCTTCCGACCCTCTCGGCTGGCGACAGCAGTTTGACCCATTCGCAAGTAGGCCGGCTGCCGATGCGGTCGTGGTTCCTCGTATGAACAACTCACCACGTATCAAGCCAGCAACCACCACACCGCACCCCGATCAAAGGGCCGAATCCTGCGCCATGTCATTGGCCGACCAGCTCACTCAACACCCAGCGCCAATTCGGAGACAAGATCGTGGCGGCGCCCTTGGTACATGCATGCGCTCGTAGTTCAGATTAGTGGTGTCTTGATTTTTTTTCCCCCGTCCGGCGGCCGGCCTGGCAGCAAGTCACTGGCTCGTTTGCCGTTTACGCAAGACAACGCCCAGACAATAGCATTACCATCAACAACTGCAACGCAGCATGAAAGGCTGGAATGATGATACTGCCCGCACCGATAGTGAAGGCACCATTGATTTTCATTCCCCCAACGGCGCCGAGAATGGCGTCTGGACTGTTCACTAGTTATTCGGTCAGCTGGCCAATCTTGGCTAGCCGACACCCAGCCGAATTTCCATTTCGTCTTCTCCCGCTGCAGTCACAGTGTGGCTGTCCATGTAACGTAACCTTGCCGCCGGCTAACAACGCCACACATCCATTTTGAATAACGCCCACTTGAACCTCCTTGGCTTCGTTCTTCCTGATCCACCTGCAACGGAGGCTGAAGATCTGGGGAACCAGGCAAGCGAATGGGCAAAGCTGAGCAGTGGTGGGCAAGAGGGTGAGTTGATTGATGGCAATGGATGCGGATGTGCGAAGACAGCCACCGTGTTGTTAAATTTGCATGGGTAAGTCGTTTCAATCCCCGTATGGTGAGTTTGTTGCTGAACGACTTGTTTCCGGATCAATTCCTTTCTTGCACCAAGAAAGAAGACCAACGTTTACTTGTTGATTGTCGGATCCGGGCTCGCATGTCATCAACTTCGACCAACCCTTTCTTGACCGCCCTCATCAACTCGCAACCCGATGTTTCTTTGCCTCCCCGACCGCCCTCATCAACTCGCAGCCCGCCCCGATGTTGCTTTTGCCTCCCTGGCCAGCGGCATACAAGGCTGCGCGGCTCAAAGGAGCCCTCTAGCCAGCCACTAGCTGTCCGATACTAGGTTACATTTTAGCCATTTCGACTTTTGATACCGTGGCGTTGTTTAATCTACCGCCCGCAAACGCCAACATGTCACTTGGCGTCTTTCCTCCGAGGGGGAGCATGGGGAGGAGCCAGCCCATCGCATGGGGGACCTGAGGATTGTACAGACTGGGCCAGACCGTTCCAGACAGGAAATGCCGATATAGGCTGTGTTGAGGCATACCAATTCGGTCATTCTCCATGGTAGGAAGCTTTTGTTGGCCGTCCCGGACCAAGCGCCTCCTCCCGCAACCCCGTCCAGCAACGTGCCCTCCTGCGATGAAGCAGCCGGATTGTCTTTGCCTCTCCGATTCTGACGTTCTTGCTCGAGTGTGATTTTCTTAGATGATTGGAGAGCTCTACAGAGCCCAGACACAGTGAATGGAGCCATCTTCCCAGGTTTTCTGGCCGTCGTCTTCTCTCATATTCTACTGCGAATCCATGCTAGACCTCCATGTTGTCCACAGCATCTTCACTCGTCTCTCGACGCAGTTCCGGGGCTACAGTAGCGAGCGGTTCCCAGGCGGATGTGTACAGGCAAACGCACACCGCCATGATGGGCTTGGCTCGAGACGTATGTATGTATTGTATAATGCCGCCTGCCGTATCCAAAAGAAGCCCGCGCCGCTTCGGTTGTGCAACACACATCGTGATGGCAATGAAGCGTTGGGGCAATTTGTGCTACTCGCTGCGCGGCAGCGGCCGCACGCAGAGTGGTGAGTGCAAGGGCTGGCTTCCCAACATCAAATATTTTCACAGGATTAGTATTATGTACTACTATTTCGCTGCACACCACGTGCAGCAAATCATCCGGTCCAGTTACATACAAAGCTCGCCATCATACAGCCAGCAGGACGTGTTTGGAACAGAAACAGCTAGAGTAAACGCGCAACACCTTCCACAAGATTGTTACATCATTTTCCTTGAACAGAGAAAATTCGTCATGAAAGGATACGGCGCACGTCTCGTCGTTTTCGGCCATCTACAGCATGCATATTGCCTTTTTGTAGCACTATATTCCGTAACCGCCCAATTCAAGTGCCTTCGTTCGACTTTGCCGTTCGTATGATTGCGTTAGAAGGGCATCCCAGCCTTCTAGTGCCCGCCGAATGTTGTTCCGCAGTGCGCCGTTTCAAACCCGAAAGAAAGATATCCGCAGATCGTCTGCCCAGTAGAATAAAAACAAAACGCTGTTGTAGCATTGCAGCAAAAAAGGTTCGCGTCCTCGCTGATGGTGTCGTAGAGAAAATATATCCAGAGTCGACAACATGAAATACAGGAATAGAAGAAAACCGACTAAGTAAAAGCTGGGGTATCAACGTCGAAAAAATAAATATCAATGAAGTAAATGGTATATGTGCGATGATATGACGCGGTCATGCGCTCCGTCTGAGTTGGTTGTGGTATTGTTGGTCGGCCACAGGCTATACCTGCGCCGGTGTGCCATTGTGGTGACTGCGGTCGCGAGTCATCCATCCAAAAAGATCGCCTCGTGCAGCACCAGTGGTTGCGGCAGGCGTCGGCGGCTCCACGTCTCGCCGCACTTCGCGGGGCTCTAGGATCAGACTCTTGCGGTAGTAACTGACCTGGGCATTGCCCTGGTCGTTCCGGCGGACGCGGCTAATTTCGGATGTGATCCAATCTTGCATGTCCGGAAGCTCCGTCAACCGATACGGAATTTGGAAACGTTGCAACTCGCCAATGATCTTAGCCGTGCGAGTATGCTTGTCAAAGTTCACAACCGTCAGGCCTCCAGTGCCGTCGTCCGTGCCCTCGGTGCCAAGCGATATTTGCTTGGTAGCAGGGTTGCCAATATCGACAAAGGTGAGATCGGTCAGGTACATGCCTAGGAAGGGCAGGCATGGGGGGACGTGGTCGTGAAGTCTGGTACGTAGCACCTTATTATTTTGCGAAGGCTCGACGATCTTTTGCAGCGTGCGTAGCAAATCCTTGCGTTTTGGAGAAACAGCATCCCACGTCTTCCGTAGGCGGTTGATGGTGCTGCTGTTGAGACTGCAGATAATAGCCATCAAACCATCATAGTTGTGTAGCTCTAGACACTGGTGCGCGACTTTGATCCAGTGTTTGATAATCGTGGCACGCTTCTTGATCTCGACGTGTTCAAGAATGGTATCAGCAACCAAGTTTGACAAATCTGTCGAAAGCGACGACATAGCCTTGACGTTGGGTGCCTCCGCACCACCCTTCTTCATCCATTGAGAGCCAAGTAGCTCTTCAGGCATGATGGAGCAGAAGATGCCCATTTGCTTCAGTGTGATCTGACGAGCCAGCTCAATGGGTTCAAAGTCGAGCAACGTTGGAGCAGCATTACCGGCCTTGAAAGCGGTGAGCAGATGCTGTTGGTGCTTCGAGATAGCCGTGGGTGGCAGTGGCGTTTCGGCAGGAATGTACTGTCCAATGGCCGTGTTGGTCTTGCCAATCGACGACACGAAGCGCGGGACTAGGGACCCTTGTCCAGAGACCTTCATCGCCAGCTCCAGTAGGCGTCGCCCAGCAGAAGGCAGGACCGCAGCCAGCTTGCCCTCGGCAAAGGGCATGATAATCTTGAGGGCTTCGCGATCAGTTGAGTCCCTCCAGTGAGATTCCAGCCAGCCCTTGAAAGCATTATATACTCTCAAGCGCACAGGCCCGGCCATGTGAGGAGCATCTGCGACGTAGTCGAAGCGATCGACCAGCGTCTTCGTCAGCTTCATCGGTGTGCAAAAGAGACGGAAAGTAAGGAAGAAAGTGGACACAAAGGTAGCGTCAGGAGTAGATTCATGTGTAGTGAGGCGTTCCACGAGAGCAGGTAGAGAGCCGCCGGTGACCTGCCCCTCTTTGTTGAACATCAACTCATGTGCGAAAGTCTTTTCGAGAAGTCGAGACTCCACATCGTCCGCATCATCCATTTGGGATGTGTTGTTAGCAGATCTCATATCAGAGATGGAGGGCTTGGGTCCAGGTGTTAGGCTCTGCTCTGGCGTTGTAGCTCTCGTTGATGTCTGCGAAATCATGCTGGCTTCGGAGTCTCTGCTTAAATAAGTTGTGCTGCTACCAGCACTAGATGCTGCGACGGCATCAAATCGCGCAGAGTGGCTATCAAGGTCACGGGCAGACATGTCCGAGTGGTTATTGGCATATGGAGGCAGTAAGGTCGTGGTCAATTTCGGGAGAGGTGGAAGACTTGGCCGCGAAGCAAATGCTGAGGGATCAGAACCATGTTCAGTGGCTGACTTGGAAGACGACGGCCTCGAAGAAGTTGGTGAAGCAGTTTTGGTGCCATGCGCAGTAGAGGGTAAGGTATTATGTGTGTTGCTGTCGAGGGGGTTGAGGACTTCTTGGCGGAGAGGTATGTGAGAATCCGCAGTTTGCAGGGAGTCGGCAGCACTGACGGCCTCGGAAGGGCAGGGCCCGGCAACCGACGGTGTTCGCGAGCGTTCGTGAGGGGCAATGTCTAGAATAGACAAATCTATATCAAGGGCGCTACCTTCAACATCGTATTCGAAGTCGCCGATTCGCTCAATCGTGGCTTTCGCCTTGGCTACACATTCTCCGGCGGCCTTGACACAGTCAGTGGCAGAGGCAAGGAGGATAGAGATATCGTATGAAGTGATGACGTCGGCATCTTGAGTTGCGGCACGGATGAGTATGTCTCGCGTTGAAAAGACGAGACCATGGGAGCGCTCGAGGAAAGCAGAGCGCGCCAATTTCAAAGCGGCCGGAGGCACATTGCAGTGAGCCATGACCCCGTCGACGACTGTGAGGAGCTCGCCGGCTGAGCAAGCCGACTGACCGACAGAACCCGACAACTCCATACGTGAAGGCGAGTGCCAAGGTAGCCTTCCAATAAAGGAACCGAGATGAGAAAGAAATCTATCGTGCTTGCGACCAAGACGTTCGGAGATCAAGTAGCCAGGGCGGGAATGAGGCGATGACCCTGCCAGAGTGACACGGTGCACAAAGGTGGCGGAGGATCGATTTTGAGAGATGCTGCCTTGTGATGCTCTACGGTTGGCGGTTGTGGAATTTGGATTGAGAGACGACAGGCGCTTGGTCCACTGAGCCTGCGAGCCGTGGATTGCTTCGCCAACATCCGAGGCCGCAACGCTGGCGCTGGTGTCATCTGTAAAAGCTCGGGAACCCGCCTCGGACGTAGTCTCCATGCGATGCTCGTCGAAAGCGAGTCTGTCTGCGGGTGGTGTCGGGGGCACGTATGACTCCTCCTGAACGGTCGCCATGACGGTCACAGAAGCAGGAGCACGGGCTCGTCGATCTTCCTCGAGCACGTCAAGAAATCGCACACCCTTGTTGACAATGCGGAAGGCTTTGAGGATCATCTCATCAACCACGTCATTAACGTCCTCGACTGGGTAAGATATTTGTCGCTGAGAGTCCTGAAGACGCTTGGCCGTCTTGACGAGCAAGGAGAGTTCAGCCAAGAGCGATTTCCGGCATTTTCGCAGAGCATCGTTGCGCTGAACAATTACAGACTCTCTATTTAAGCAGTTTGTGCGTTCCTGGGAATAGCGAGGGTCGTTAGCAGGTGGCAGGAGCAGAAATACGGCGCATTCGTAGCGAAGCCGGGAGAGGCACATACCAATAGGAACCGGACACCAGCAATAATTCCCTTCATAAACTCTTGATTCCGGAAGAGTTCGCTGTCATCTACCGAGGTGCTTCGTAATAGATCCCAGAAGTTGAGAAGAGACTTGAGCAAGGCACGCAGATCATCCGGCTCGTAGGCTTCGCAGTAGTTGGTGGGAAGCCAGCCACGGGCGCCTGAGATCAATAGGGTGCCGTCCGCCCAGCCATTGGTGTGAATAGAATGAACGAGGATAACGTCGCCTTCCTCGAGTGGTAGGGTGACGCTTGATTCGGTTGCAGCGTGGCTAGGCTGGAAAGGATAGAAGGCTCGCAGGAAGTTGTGGAAGGTTGGAGGCGCGTCGGGCAACAAGTCCTCTTGGGAGGTATTCGGAGTGACGGGAGGTGTCATTTGTGCGGATTGTGACGAGTTGAGGTGCTGATAAGGGCCATTGACTGCCAAGGCAGAGGGATTCCTGGCCAGGTCGAGGGGGGCGACTTGGAGACTTGCCCGGCCGTGCTGGTCGGGTTGCATGGCGTTGAAAGCACTCGTCCAAGGCCGGTCGTCGGGCAGTGGCGCGAGTCGACAGTCGACAGCCACGCCAAAAAGACAGCGGACGGCGCGCGAGTGGCAAGTCGGTAAGGCGGTCGGGTACGGTCAATATCAAGGCCGGTGGTGGTTTCGGAGGCGAGGCTGAGGATAGCAAGACTTTTTGTTAAAAAGGAGAACGCAGTCCAAATTTGCACGTCGCTGTCTAAATCGTGACTGGGAATTGTGTGCCTGGGAACGGGGGGTAGTTTGTCGTCGTGGTATTGGCGGCGGCGTCTGTTGGCGGCGAGGGTGGTGGTGTCGGCGTATGAGAAGGAAATTGCGGCGGAGTGCAATTTAGGCGCGGGCTGGTGAGGCAGAGAAACAAGGCTTGGAACTGTAGCAGGTGAGAAGATGATGATTAGCAACCAGGTGGACGCAGTCGCAAAGTTGTTGATTGCATCTTTCGGTGGATGCGCGTCTGGAATGAAGAGGCAAAAGGGCCGTTGAGGATGGCAGCTGAGGTGGCAGTCAAGGCCTGGCTGGCTGGAATGCAGCAGGCATCATGGCGGCGGCGCGCAGCGAGGAGATTTTGGGGGTGACAGCTGGGCCTGGAAGGGGGAAAGTCCCTAGGTAGGCGCTGGAGCTGAACGGGTACCTTTCGGGTGCGTGGTAGATTGGTGGCCACTAGAGTACCTTGGCAGTGGCCACTAGCCCCAAGGTACCTGAAAAGGAGTCCGCCCAGCAGGCCAGGTACGCAGGTGGCGCAAGCAGATGCCAGCACAGCAAGCGAAGCGCGGCAGCGGGAAGGAATGGAGGGGCCAAAAATGAAAGCGCAAACGAAGCGATAGAGACGCCGTGACGTATGGTACTTACGGAAGACTGAAGACGGAGAAGAGAAAGGGACAGTGCGAAGGATTAAGAAAAGACAGCAAGAAGACGTTTCAATGCAGGAGAGAGAAAGTGAAGAAGAAGAAGAGAGTGAGAGGAGCCAGGTTTGAGTGACAGGGTCGTAGCAGGAAGGGGGGGGGGGGGGGACTGCAAGTGGTGTAGGGGCGTCAGTGCGAATACTCTGACTGTTGCATTGCGATAGGGGAAGCAAGGAGGTTATGATGCGGAGGGAGGTACGAATTAGTTAGTTAGTACCCAAGTACCAGGCTAGTAATAAACTCCATCAAGTCTAAGTAGTAAGGTAACTATTCCCTGCCTACTAGCTACCAACTACGTCGGTTGTCACTTGGGAAAAAAAGACACTGGATCAGCCCAGTACTGGGCAACGAGGCGAGCGGACCCAAGGCAGTGGGAAAGTGGATGCTCCTTTTCGCTCAAAATCGACGGAAACTTGTCTACTAACCCAGGTACCGTCATTGCTTTTGCCAGTGCCGAGGAACAGGGAACATCGCTCGTCTCCCTGACCAAGCAGTACTGGTAAAAATGCCGAGAGCCCTGGGCTAGCAGCTTTAGCATCAACTTTAGCAGCATCCACTGAGGCGAGAAACAAGACACCAGGAAAGCACCGTCGCCCAGACCATCACGATGACCAGTCAGAGTGCCTTCGTAATAATAAAGGAGCCAAGCCGACGTTCTCGCCGCTTCCTCCGCGTCGGCAGGCTCTCTGCTGGGGCTGCCGCTCCACGTTCCGGCGGGGGATCGCTGCGGCCTCGTCCCAGTTACACCATGAGTCGACTGATGGGTTAGAGGACCCAGAGAAACGGCTGGCCTTCTCAGTCCAGGCCCGTACACACCAGGGGGCAGAGGCAGGAGAGAAGAGAAGAGCCTAACGAACTAGCGATAGGCATCGACAAATCCCAGTCAACAAGGCCAAAAGCCGTTCTTGTTGACAAGGGGGCAAAAGGGGGGGGGGTCAAGAATCAAAGGACCCTCCGTTGTCTCGGCGGGTCAAGCGTGTACCGTCCATTGTGATTATTACGCTAAAGGGCCCGGTAAGCAAGGCCCTGTCGTTGATGCACAATCCTGGTAGCCATAGTGTTGAAATACGGAGATGGGGATCGAGACCTGTATGCATCTACGGGTCAGGTGTTTTTCACACTGCATGCTGCTGAAAAATAAAACCCCAATCCCTCTTCTCCAAGAGGCTGCAAGCCTGCCCGAGCTACGGCTCGGCTACCCCTTTGAGGCTCAGGATGCAGATGAAATCTTTATTTAGGAAGATAGAGCCTGCTACATTACTAGATAGCCAAGTAAACGGATGCGTAATTCCGTTTCCGTACCTGAAGCTTGTCTGCAGGTTTCTATCGCAAGGTACTTGTTGCAGCAAACCAGCATAGTAAAGATACATCCCACCATGTAGCCCACCGCAATCTCAGAATCCGAAAATCACCTGTCGTCCTCTCTCCTCCTTCACACCACCGCAAACACCACTCCCACCACTCCCACCACCACCATCGTCAATCTCCAGTCACAAATCATCAGTCAAGCTCCATCCTTGCTGCCGTGGCCCTGCCAGACATTCCACCTGTACGTATAGAGTGGCTTGTTTTCTTCCCCGAACCGAAATGTGCCCTCCTCTCGCTACTTCACCCTGCTCGTTTGACCATGTCCTCAGCCCAACGCCACCACACTGCTCTGACGAACCCAACTCCTTAAACAGAGATGAAATGCAAAACACGACACTAACACGGCCCATCATGCATCTCGCCTGCAACTTGCAGTGACGGTCCAACAGTGCATATATTGCCTCTGGCCGGCATCCAAGGTAGATGTCACTGCTATGCCAACTTTACTAAATAAGCGACATCATGACGGTATTTCCTGTCTGCCTGTACGCGGGCACGCCTTGCCACCTTCGTCGTCATAGATCAGACCAGTCCCCATTGCCACAGACTCGCATCATTTACATGCAACTAGTCACAGCGTGCAGCGGCGATTCTCTGCAATTTCTCCCCGGCTCGCTCTCTACAGAACCTTGCATTACCCCCAAGCATGATGGACTGCCATGCCAAAATATCACTTCTCCCTACATTCCTGCCGCCAGGGACATGGAGAATCCGACAATTATTAACCACCACGCGTAAAGGCTCCGGCGGTCGCTAAGATGAAAGAATTGAGCCCCAGACCAGAAGAGTCCGGAGCTTACAACCAAGAGGATCAATCGCTTCACTCTGACTATGTCTACGTTGGGAACTTGAGCTTTCAAACTACTCCCTTCAAGCAGGTCGGTTGCCACTGTCGCTCTCATACATAGCATCACCCTTTTTGGGAACGATCAATCAACCAAGACAGTCAGCCACCGAACCCTGTGTTCCACCATCGTGTTGCTTTGTCGCCCTGTGCCTTCTTTTATTATTGCTCATGGCCGACCTCCCCCAGCTTCTGCGACTCCTCAAATCACTACTGCGTGCCATTCGCGTGATCGGCTTTTACCCGACGACGCATCTGACACCACGTTCTCTATAGTGGTAACTAGCAAAACGCCCTTTCGCCGCAAGTTTTCAATTTGGGCTAGATTATCGTAACCAACAGGATGCAATATTGAGTATCCGTACTCTTCGGCATTAACGTGGCGTTTGCTAGCTCCTCGCTACCCTTTCTTGCAGGTTTCATACTGTCCACCACAAGAGTCGGGGGAAAGGGACACCTAACTCCCACTAGTTCAGACGAAGCGAAGGGCAACAGCCTCGCCAGTCAAAAACTATCCCTGGTTGTACAGAAGTACGAATAGTTATGTACGTCGTGCGGCCGTTCTTGTGACGTTGAAGTCCTGCATCAGGGTCTTACATATGCCAAGGGCGGTCCCCTAGCAAGGGAGCTGATATTTGGCGCGCCTTTATTGCCGCTATGGCTATGCGCCATGCCTTTGTCGAAAGAAACATTGCGCATGTGGGTGAGACAGTGTCAAGTACATGCTGCCCTTTTCCCCTTTCAAGTGGCCCTAGAATTCCAAAACCACAGCCAGGCCTCAAACGGCCTAACGTCAGTGCACTCAAGTCTGTCACTTGGCCATCATATGCGTCCGGTCTGGGCGCAATTTCAGTTTCTGGCAAGTATCTACCAAAGCTGAGGTACACACTTGCTTGTGGCTTGTGGGGAAAGAAAGGGTTGTGCAACGGGCTGTCCGTCCCCTGCTCAATCAAAGGAATGACATCCTCGGATCGGTCTCGACAGAAAACTATCGAGTGCTTCCCCAGAGTGGCATAACCCAAATCTCGCAAGCCTTCAAGGAAACAGATTTCGCCGGATATTATGGATTCCAACTTATAGCAGACATGTCACACGACATCGTCGATACAGGTCTTGATACAGGTCTTGAGGGCGCAAAGTCACAATCTTGTAACCCTTTTTTATCGCCCACGAGTCGTCATTGCTGTATTGGTAATAATATTTCCAACGAATCTAGCCCGCAGCGCTACATCACTATGCACCATGCATCATGCAAGTCGCAACAGGCGATGTGGTACAGCACTGTTCATATGTCATCATCCCAATGATGTTGAGTAGGTATTTCCAACAGGGCAAGGAAACACCATATCCCGTCCTAATTGGCACTGATTACCCCGCATACTCGACTGATCACGTTACCAAAGCTTGCCAACAAAGGCCGTAACCTTGGGGCTTATGCGGTGCAGTTTATTCGTCACAGACAGCCTGCTGCAGTGCTACCTGGTACAGTACGAACCGTGCGTCCTCGCCACCTTGGCCGCGCCGCGGAAACAAGCAGTTGATTAACTAGCTAATAAGGAAGACGATTGTTGTCAAGTCCGAGAGCCAGTGCTCGTTCTGAGTGGGAACGAACGAAACGACGTGGCTTGCGTCTGCACCCTAACCACAATCCTTCTCAGCTGTGCGAGGCTGTCTCGCGCGCACGTCGAATGGCTCCCACCGTTGCTCCACGAGTCAAGAAACAACAGTTCCAAGGCGCAAAGAGAGGAGAAACAACGAGAAGGCGCCAAAACTGAACGGCGAACTAACCAATAATACAGGCCCAAAATGTGGCGTCGGAGGGGACGACGCGCAGGAATAGCCCCGGCTCACTTCCGGAGAATAACTGGAAACTGGGGGCGTCGGTTCCCATCGTTAACCTGGAGAAAACTCACAATGCAAATTAGCCGGATGCCAGCAAGCGATAACTGATGAGTCGGCCCCCGCAGGTTCCAGCCCCCGCGGGGCGAGTGACATGTAAAGTATTATCCTGAAGCAGCACTTCATCACTAACTTGGGGGTGTTATAGTAGCATGCCTTGATAGCACAACACGGAATTGAGCTGCTGCCCAACGCAGCGTGGTCGCCAAGACTGGATAGGTGTTGCGGTTAATTTGGCACGCGAACTGGCAACACCATGTTCTAGATGCCACGAGAAGGAAGAGACAAGACAAGGAAAGTTGAGACAAGACAATTGCGGCGCCAACGAGTCTGGTCAAGACATTTTGATGAACAAACAGCACTTGCCCCCAATTCCAGAACAAGGTCAGGCTCTTTTTCACCACTGCGACGCTAACTACTGGGCAGGACCGAAACTCACAGAGTTACATGGGGCGGCCCGATTCTCTGGTCTTTATTCTTCACATTTGACATTGTGGCTTCTTCTAGCAGCCAAGCTTACTGACTAGTGAAAAGCCAGACCAAGGCAAAAACCGCCGGGGCCGAAAGCTAATATCGCGTAGAAGCAACCACGAAGCTTTCTTCGTATGTTTTATGGTTTCCTGGTTCAAACGTTCAACCCAGTTCAGGCTTTGGAAGATTGAGCTAGGGTATGAGCCACCTCTCCTCAGACGGATATCAATTAATTTCATATATAGAAGACCGAGGCTGAAACTTGCTTCCAGTGCGC
The DNA here is from genome assembly GCA_025583755.1 of Cordyceps tenuipes. Classification (NCBI taxonomy): domain Eukaryota; kingdom Fungi; phylum Ascomycota; class Sordariomycetes; order Hypocreales; family Cordycipitaceae; genus Cordyceps; species Cordyceps tenuipes. The sequence goes on along the minus strand of JANZYN010000049.1, from coordinate 107,303 downwards.
AGTTCAGCAACAAACCTCCGATGCCCAACGACTTCAGCCTTGTGACAAGCCAAGTCATCATTTGCCAACCCTCCGTCACACAAATAAATCTATTCTGCAGCTCAATTTAGGTTCGTTGTTCCTTGTTTCCCCTGAAATGCTCTCGCGTCTAGTGCCATCCACCAGGACACCGCTCATGCAAGTACAGAACTGAGCCGCATGCTTGCAGCAACATACAGCGAAGATCAGCTCATCACATTTATTGGACAAGGGTTATAACCAGTCGGTTGGCTGTCGCCAGAAGCTTTACGTAGTATCGCGCCGGTATTAAGAAGATTTGGGATGGGAGGCTGTCCATGCATAGCAGCACGCCTTGGACAATGACGAGCATCCCATCCTCGTACTCGTCAGCAGGACGGGCTGCTCTGATAATTACGGCCGAGTTGTCCCTCCCGGCGATGACATGCATAGATGGGCGCCTCACTTTCCTCCATCATGTGAACTGTGAGGGATTTGATCAACGCTGGCTCGGTTCTTGACGCGATTATTTGTCACGGTCACTTCTAGGGTACGCACGGAGCGGTTCGCTGCCGAGTCTATCAATCCATTTCCTCGACATACAGAAAAACATCAGGTTCGCTAGGATCATGCGATGCTAAGCCGCCCAATGTCATTTAAAACTATGCAGCTTGCGACAGCAATCGTCGCAATGGAGGCATGATGTCACACAGCGCCTGCAGCTGATGGATGCGCCGACCACTCAAATACGCATGACCTATGCGGTAAACTCGAGGTAACCGAGTCCAAGAATAATCTAAACGGCCTCGCCTTCCCACGCGGTCAATGAATGGGCTGACTGAAACTTTTGGACCTGGAAAACCCTTACGTATACCAATACCGAAATGCAACTTGGCTAGCATCGCTGTTCCCTTCTCTTCCTAGGCTCCGTACGAAATATTTCCCCTGTCAAATATATTCCAAGACCGGCACACCGCGCTGGTTCGGTCTTGGCGACTCTCCAAGCATCCGTCCAGCCCTTTATTTTCTGTCGATGTCTTTGAAAAGAGAGCAGCGCGACTTGCTGGGGGATGATGATTTCGGTACGTACCAGGTATACATACAGAGTAGGAAGCGTTGTGTCTCGGGTACTGCAAGTCTCACCCTCTGGACAGCCACCACAAAAATAGCAGGTAACGTCCACCTTGAAGGCCAGTACGACAGTACGACGGTGATGTTGTATTAGCAGTACGGCAGTTGTGCCCCCTTCTCGACGCGACGTGATGGGATTAACGAGGGACACCGAATACAGAAGTCCCAAGTAACCAACTATGTAAGTCAACTCCCCACGCATCTCGACGAAACGATTTCTCAAACAACTACCCAAAAGCAGTCGTCTGCGCCAAGGCACAAGGCACAAGGCACAAGGCACAAGGCACAAGGCACAAGGCACAAGGCACAAGGACGGACAGGATCTCATCCGATTCCTTTTTGTTCCCTTCTCGAGTCATTTGAAACAATTTATGCAAGCCGATCTTCCTGCCATCCGCCGGTACTGAAAGGGATGGCATACCAAAAAAAGGAGCCTCGCGTGGCATGGACGGCGAACAAGACTGACTGTGCCAAAATGGGGGGCATGGGACGTCCTACCTACCCTTGAATGGGATAATGCGCCATTCTATTTTCGCGAGCATTTGGCGCGTCTCACAACGTTAGTCTCACAACGTTGTCCCGACCGTTTGTGACGTCTCACTGGCCCTGGTTCAAGCCCCTGCCGTGTGCACTGCACGTTTTTAGTAGCGATGATCGTTCATTGTCAACGACTTTTCTTGATCCGTACATGTCTTGAATTCTGCTGCTGAGGAACTCGGTCGCCGTCCATCAGCATGCATACGAGTTTCTCCCCGGACCCTTGTCGACCGCGCTTCTTCGTCGCCTCGCATGTGATTGGGATTTCCTCCACCCTCTCCCCTGCAATTGACAATCCAGTCAGTCCCGCAACCCACCCGAGAAAGAAAACCTTCCCTGTCCCTAATCACAGTCCGCCATTGGGGAGTTGAGTTGGTTGCCATCTCGTCGCGACCGTGCGCGGGCGGCCCCTCTATCCTGTCTTGTCCGCCGCCTATCCCTCCCCTTATCCCTGTCATATTCAGACAAGCTTTTGCCGATTGACCACTTGATGTGATGTACGGCCTCTGGCACACCGCAGATCAAAATGTCGAATCGGTCCGGTGTGCGTTCTCGACAGGGGGGACGACCAGGTGAGGGACGAACGAGGAGGGTGCACCGACGACGTTCAAGTTACGCCGCTCCCGTGCTTGTCGGAGATGCGCTGCTGCACTGCACGCTCTGCCTGGCCTTTTTCATTCTTTTTTGTTGATGAAAATTTTCCGGCATGGCTGCCAAGAACAGGCTGGGCTTGCAGCATCCGTGCAAACCTGGCATGAACAGACGGCCTGGGCGCGCCACGGGCCTGTCATTTTGCCTCAGAAGGAAGAAAAGTCGGGCCCGGGTTCGGTAGCGGCAAACTCAAATTTCCTCAAGTAGAAAACTTGGCTTGGCTGGTCTGGACTTGCTCTGTTGTGTTATGTACTTGTGCAGCATGTCCCAGCGATCTTGCTTACGGTGAACCATTTTGCTGATTGCAAGGACAAGTTGCGACTTTTACTTCCTGGTCTTGAAATTCTAAAGACGCATCTTTTACCCGAAAAGGGTCTCGAAAAGGGCCTCGAAAACAAAGGGAGCCCTGCTCTCCAGGACTTTCCCGAACAAGTCAGATTGTCTCGGTATGTTGTCCAAAATAACCACCCCAGTCACCGCCACCTCTTCTTCGCCCCCCTCTCCTACCAATTTTTTTTCCCATCAAGAACCCATCCATAATCTGTACCTCAGTTATCAAATCGATGCTCCCATAAGGGACCGCCCGTCTCCCCCCGGCCCGCCCGCGCCGGGCTGGCCCGACAGAGCCGTCAGGGGGGAAGGGGGGGGGGCCAGGGGAGAAGATGCACGAAGACGAAAAAGAAAAAAAGCAATATTAGACATAACCTCCGAGCCTTGTGCTGTTTTTGTCTCATTCATAACGTCTGTCGAGAGAAGGCTCTTGACGTTGGGGAGGGGGGTGGGGGGAGGATATGTATGTCGCGATACTTGCTGGTGTAAACCCCGACCGCTGATCGCAGACATTGCCCCTCTGTGGCTTGTCGTCCTCTCGGCGTCTGTCCGCCGTTCCCGCAGGCAAGGGCAAGGCAAAAGGGACAAAATTTCGTGCCCGTGAATCTTTTTTGGGTCATTCGGCATGGCATGGGGTTTCCCCGTGTCGCGACGTAGCCGGGCCAGAAAAGGCGGCATCTTTCTTTCGCGGGCGGTGCGAGTGCCGCGACTTGCCCTGGGACCCAGGTCCCTTTCCTGTGCATGAGAGCGCGCGACGCTGTGGTGTTGCTGTAGAGTCTCAACAGGACGAAGCCCGACGCCACGGCTGAAGCCAGGTCCTACTTACTTACTTGTCAGAGTCTGCTGAGGCCGCGAGGAGTCATCTGCCCAACGCGGCCGGCCGGTTCTGAAGCTTGATGCACCATGGACGAGAAAGCTCCAAGAAAAAAAACAACCGTCGTTTCCTTCGTCGTTTTCTTCTTCTACAGATATCATACACAATCACTCGCCCTCCACCAGCTCGCGGACATCCGTGACCGCCGTCCGCGTCATGTTCTTGAGCAGGATGCGATCGTCCGCCTCCCTGTACCTGTCCCACGAGTCGAGGCCTTCCTTGGCCTGGATGCTCAGCGTCTCGTAGCCCTGCTTGATCACGTCCGTGACCTGCGCCGTTGTCAGGCTGCTGGGCTTCGCCTTCTTCTTCTTCCCGCCGCCCTCGGCCAGCAGCAGCTGCTTGTAGTGCGCGCTGACGCTGATCAGCGTGTCGATCGAGCTGCCGCCGGCCCGCCGGCCCAGCCCGTAGTTGTCCTTGAACTTGGTCAGGACCTCGCCGCTCTCGACAATCTTATAGAAGAGGTCGTCGTACGCGGCCGGCGTCGGCAAAAACGCCTCGCCGGCGGAGAGCGACAGCGCGAGCAGGTTGACGACGTGGTCGACGAGCGTGTCCATGTGCGACAGGCCCTTCAGGTCTGACGTGTAGGTCGTGAGGAAGCGCAGGAGCGAGAGCAAGGACCTGAAGAACTCGGCCCAGTGGTAGTGCAGTCGCGTCCGCGAGCGCGACGCGTATGAGATGACGCGAAGCAGAATGCCCAAGCAGAGAGTATACAGCGAAACGTCGAGTCTCTTTCTGAGATTATGGTTGATGCCGTCAATCATCGTGTCGAGGAGCGAGCATGCCAAGACTCGCTCGCCTTTGACGAGAGGCAGAAACGGCGGCCGGTGGCGGCAGAGGCGGACGCTCATCTTCGACTCATCGCTGCAAAGTATTTTGCAAATGGACTGGTCTTCAATGAGAAGCCGGAATACCATGAGGTTCAGGTGCGCGTAGTACGTTGAGCGATGCGACAGGTGCGCATGCTGAAGTAGGTAGGATGTGAGGGATAAGTACGCTGCCATTGGCTGCTCGGCGCCCTTCTCACCACTGGCAGTGACGAAGCTGGTGCAGAATAGTTTGTTGGCGTGACTAAAGTCGTAGGCAGCTAGCAGCATGGCTGCTCGCTCATTTGGACTACAGCGGGTTAGATCAGAGTTGTTGACACTGCAAGGGATGCAGACTCACAGTTTTGTAAACATCTGTTTCGCCGTCTCGGCGTCATATACTGGTTTCTTTTCTTGCTTGGCACCTGGGGCTATAGCACCAAGGCCGAGCATCCCGAGCGCATTGGTAAACGTCCAGCCCTCAGGTAGATCGTCCTGAACATCAATGTAGTCGGTGCGAATCACCTGGCACGCCATCCCAATGCAATCGACAATGGTGGTCATGGCCCCTTCATTTATGAAGTCGTTTAATCGCAGCTGGTACGGATTCTGGAATTCGAATTTGTTGTAGTTGGCCAAGAGACTTAGAAGGATTAGAGGCTCTAACACCATGACTGGTGACTCGCTATCTTGGATGAACTAGCCATGCATGGTCAGCTTTGTGCAGGGTAGCTAGGAGGACTTTGAGGACTCGCCTTGATGACGGCAGGGAATAAGTCTCTTTGTACCATGTAGGTAAGCAACGTCGTTTGGTATGCGCCGGCGGTAATGGCTAGCAATACACCGATTGCCTTGTGTCGCTGTTCCACTGTCATCAATGAGTACTCAAGCATCTTGGCGAGCTCCACGCAAAATACGTACAGTCCTCTCCAGTCCTAATTGCCGCGTCTAGAGTGCTGACGAAGTCTGTAAAGACGGGGTCGATGCGGTCCAAGCCGGCCAGTAGTGATATTATCGCCGAGCTCGGGTGGGCATATCGTTTCGTCAAGACACAGGACAAAAATACCCTCAGCGTCTAGAACAGGAGTCAGGGTTCGCAATTGGCTTCGCCCATCGTGTCGATCGACTCACATCCAGTGCGTTTCGCGGGGCACTGCCACGGCCGGACTTGAGGGCATCAATAGCCTCGCCAAAGAGCTCCTGCGACTGCCCCTCCAACAGGAGCATGTCGGTGGGGGAGATGTCCTGCAGCAGCTTGCGTAGGGTGGCGAGGTCCGGCTTGAGGAGGAAAAACTCCCTCCAGAAGCCCGTGGACTGCCGACCCTCCTCAACATCCTATATCGCAGCTCGAGGTCAGTCGCGGGCCGGGGGGTCAACGTAGGTCGGGCATCTGGCTAGGCAGCCGAACCTAGTGCAGCAAGTTAGCAGCTGCGCGGCGTTGGACGGGACGGAGCATTGCTTACCTGAAAGAGCTCGTCGTATAGCTGGTTTATCTTTGGAGTAAAGGCCTCCGGTTGAGGCTGCCGAGTGAGCGGTGACGCCTCCATGGAAGGGGTTGGTTGTTGACGCGCAACTCGGAGCTGTTGGTGACGAACCGTGGGATGAGATGTGGTCGGGCCCAAGTCAATTGATTGCGACAATAGTACTAGCCTCGGCGCTGCTTTAAATATCTAGTTGCACCTCTCAACAGCTTGAGCGGTGAGGCCCGAGTGGTTCATAAAGCAGCACTGCAGAATTGCCCATATGGGGTAAGATCCCTTGCACTTCCCTGTACGGTGTGGATTCCACCATTTTCACACTGTCATTCAGCAAATATGAATAGAGATCATACAGTACATATACTACCTTATACTGTAAACCGATTGCTGCGTTTTTGGAAAAGTTTGTATACAATTAAATTAAATACAGGCTTCAAATATATCCAAAGCATAACCCACTACCTTGTTCAAGCTTCTATCTACTCTAATACCTGGTTGATGAATTGTCTACAAGCGTAACGGCCTGGCCATTTGATACTGGGGCCGAGACGGGCAAAGTAACGACGAGATGAAGCATTCAGTAATTTAGATCTTCTGGAAAGTATTGAATCCTATAATTATGCTGGTACGAGTATTTGTTTGCAGCGTAGCTGTCTGCTGGTTATCGCCGCGACGTGGAGGAGGCATGATTTACGGCTCTCGTACTAATTGCTGCCTTTGCCTTGCGGTCGGGTTCCTTGATGAGTGATGCTGGAGATTCAATATCGTCCTTGACACTAATAATTGGCTCGCGGTCGATTTGTTTGAGAGTTGTCCCATCCGACGGGGCAAGACTTCTGCATTGACTGCTTGTTGATACACGAGGTTTACAGGTAGTAGCAGCTCTCAAATTCAGTCGCCTTTCAGGGCACTGGCGCCAATATCGTCTCTTCCTACCACAGAGTCGCCATCTGGTCCTTCTAGGGTTGATTGCTGGGCGCGAGTGCAGTCTGCTTCTATCGTTTGTGTCGCACCAGCAGTCACTTTGGCGTGTAGCCTTGCACGGAATCCGGCAAGCTCGCACATACAGTGGCAGGACAAGTAATGTAGCGAATTGAACTAGCCATCAGCGCAGATGCCGAGGCTGGCGCTTATTTCTGCTGAAACGTGTCGCCGCCGCCTTCCAGAAACGCCCTCTCATCCGCCGTCGTCTCGCGGCCGAGCGGCTCGTTGCGGTGCGGATACCGCCCGAAGCGGGAAATGATGTCCTCGTGGCGCCTCGCAAAGTCCAGCTGCGCCCGGGCCAGCGCCCGCGCCGCCTCCGGATCCGCGCGCACCACCGTCCACGCCCGCCGCCTGTACTGGTCGTCGTCCGCCGCCGCCGCCTCCTCCTCGACCAGAAGGTCCTCGACGTCGCGGGCGAGCGCCTCGCACTGCGCGCGGCAGGCCTGGTGCGCGGCAGCGTCCTCGGCGTGCTCAAACGGCAGCGCAAACCAGATGCGCAGCGCGAGCTGCCAGCGGATCTCGGGCGCGGCGAGGGCGGCCGGCGCGGCGGCGCGGGCGACGGCGAGAGCGAGCGGGTCGAAGACGGTGAAGACGAGGCGCGAGGAGGGGCCGCGGTAGCAGTTGCGCGGGATCTGGTCGAGGAGAAGCACGAGGCCGAGCCAGTCGAGGGGCGACGGCGCGGGGTGGATGGCGCGCACGAGGGCGGCGCCGTCGAGGCCGGATGTGCGGATGGCGTCGAGGGCGGGCTCGAATCGGGATCTGGGGGGAGGAAAGGGGGGGGAATCAGGTTCCGGGTCGGCGGTTGCGCGGCTGGCTGGGTGGTACGTACACGCAGGCCTGGTCAAACTCGGCGCCGCCGGCGTACCAGCGCTGGTAGGCGACCTGGCCGGGCACGACGAGGTCGTCGTCACCCGGCAGGTGCCCGTACCAAAAGTCGCGAACCGACTTTAGAAAGTCTGGGGTTAGGATCGTGGTGAGCGCCATGGTGTTGTTGTTGGGGAATGGGGCCGTTTGCTTCGCTGCAAGAGGCGCCGTCGCGAGCAGACGTCGAGCTGGGGAGGACTTCCACTTCTGCCGCTGGGAGGACGTGAAGCGGGGAGAATAAACTGCTGCTCTCTGACCAGTCGCGACGAATGCTGGCCTGGGAAGCGATGATACTGTGGCGGTGGCGTTGGAGTTAGTTCGAGGTCGGAAAATAGCAATAGCGTGGCAGGAGGGCAAGGAAAGAAGGCCGACGGACCGATGGGACGTCGCAAGCTTCGAGGCAGGCTGGACGGAATGGTCGATGCCATGTGTAGACGGCGATGAGGGAGACATTAAAAAGAGGGAAACGAAGCCGTGCTGGTGGAACGCTTTCTAACGCTCTCCGATGTATCCGGTGAGCTAACGTGACTGGAAGCTTCAGAGTAGTGGCAAACTGGATGGTGAACTGGTGTGGATCAACCACCATCTCTGAATAGCAAGAAGCTGCAATTGTCTTGAAGGCCGTGCTGATCTGGCGCCTCGTATGTACACCTGGTTTGAGCACGTAATTGAGGGATAGCAAGGATGGGAAAGATGAATAGTTTCCATTTCAAAAAAAAAAAAAAAAAAAAAAAAGCGCCAGACGCGATTTGAAGCGATACCCCGTACGCTATGATGATACATGTCAATATTACATATCTATAAGCCGTCCATATATGCCAGCCCAGTACCAGTACCCGGCCTTCGAGATTCCACCTTGTGCGTTATATTGGGCGCTTGAACGGATGCGCCTCTGTGTTGAAAACGTAGCGATCCAGGTTAATCAAATCCGGAGGAGAAAAGATGAGGTAAAAGTACTTGAGGGTTTCCCCAAACCAAAAACTCTGTCGTCATGTTAGCACAACTCTGTCCGCGGGTTCGTTTTCCACTCTCACCTCCATGTAGTCGTCCAGATTCTTCTGCCGCGACGCGTCGCCATATACGCCGACCACGTCGCGGATGGCCGCGTGGCCGTGCGTCGTGCGCGAGTGCCGCTCAATCGCCTCGAACATGCGCCACGCCGACTCCTGGTACTCGGGGTCGCCCGTCATGCGGTACAGCACGAACAGGCTCTCGATGGCCTCCGGGCGCAGCAGGTACCGCGGGTCCTTGGCCGTCGTGAACCCGCGCGGCAGCGTCTCCTTGTACTCCGGCCGGGCCGCGATGCCCTCCTCCCAGCGCTTCTCGTCCCACGGACACGTGTCGGCCAGCCGCGGCTCGCACGGCACCATGTTGTACCGCTCCGGCATGACGCCGCTGGCGAACGCGTGGTACACGTACGCGCAGCCCCGCGCCAGCTTGGCGCCCACGGCCACGTCGGCCGGGCTCTCCAGCAGCTTGCCGGCCAGCGCGACGGCGCCGCCGATGAAGCACGTCAGGTGCTCGCTCTCCGGGTCCAAGGTGACCCGGCCCGCGTCCGACACCTTGGCGGCGCCGGAGATGAGGATGTCCTCGCCGCCGGGCAGCATTGGCCGGAAGAAGAGCGCCTTGCTGGCAGCGTCGAGGAAGGCCCGCGTCATGTCCGCGTACATGGGGTTGCCGCCGCCGAGAAGGGCGTGCATCTTGGGTAGGTACTCGTAGAGCGAGTCGGCGCCGCCGCCAAAGGTGAAGTCTTCGCGGCTCTTGGTGTCGCGGTTGGCCATGGAAGCATACATGGGCCAGAGCCCCGGGATCCGGGTCGCGTTCTGCTGGTCCCGGAAGAGCTCCATGACGCGGTTGGCGACGTCGTAGTACTTGGGGTCCCCGGTCAGCTGGGAGATGCGCGTCATCTCGAGCGACAGCGTGCCGGGCGCGGCGGAGACCACCCAGGACTCGACCTCCAGGCCGGTGCCGCGCTTGGCGGTCTCGAACTGGAAAAAGTCGACGGGTAGGTAGTGCTCGGTGTCAAAGGCCGAGTAGAGCATGTCGCCGAGCTCGACGGCCTTTTTGAGCAGGACCTCACGCTTGCTCAAGTCGTAGGCAGAGAGGAAGCCACCGAGGTAGCGAATGGTGGTCTCGAAGACGTTGACGCGGTTGTCGGTGGATCGGCCAAAGTCGAGCTCGGCGACGACGGCAAGCGCTTCGTCAAACTCCTTCCGCAGGCCCATCATCCAGAGGGTGTCGAGGCCGTCGACGAGGGTGGCCATCCAGCCGGAGAACTGGCTCTTGCCGGTACCGGACTTGGGGTTGAGCGCGTCCATCTTCCAGGCAAACTTGCGATAGCTGGCCCAGTCATCCTGGAAGACGCGACGGACGGCCAGCCGGCGCTTTTCGCGCACGCGGGCGGCGGCGGGCGACTCGGGGCCGAAGAGGTGCTGAACCCTGGGCAGGGCGCGGGACTGGTCCGCGGGCAGCGGGGTGACGTTGTCCGGTGGCAGGTAGCGGTGCGGCGCCTGGCTCCAGTCGAAGCTGCTGGGCTTAAAGATGGCGGGTGGCGCGTCGGGGTGTTGCTCCACGTTCATGAAGTATTCCAGGCTGGCCTGGTGCGAGGGGGCACCGCCGAGAGCCGGCGAGGTGGCGAGGAGGCCCCAGTAGAGGAGGCCGAAGATGACCAGGCCGCCCAGGATGGAGCGCACATAACGCCGAGGGGCTGAAAGCATGCTGTGTGCGACAAAATGAGCGAGGACAATGCAAAAATTAAAGGCAACGATGAGCGAAGGAAGAAGCGACGGTGAGCGGACGAGTTTCACATCCGCGCTAATAAACGTAAATAGTTGGAGATGGAGGATGAGGATGGCCAGTGGGTCACACAGCTACAGTGGGTGAGTACTCTAATAATAAGGTATAGTGGTGGGCGAATCCCCTGAAGCCCCTGAAAGATTTGGTGGAGATTCACCCTGCAAGGAGACGCCCTTCAGCCACACAAAGCCACCGCCACCGCCACCAGGGGGAATTCCCTACCCTGTAGTGTTGCTTTTATTCAGAAAACGAAGAAAACGAAGAAAACGATTCAAGCAATTCAAGCGATTCAAACCAAGAAAGCGATTCAAGCGATTCAAGCGACGAAGAAATCGCTTCAAGCGATTCAGGCTATTCCGGCGGAGGAACTGAAGATGGCGATCCAAGCGAAGAAAGTGAAGATGGTGATTCAGGCGAAGAAGAAATCGCTTTAAGCGATTCAGGCTACGGAGGAACTGAAGATGGCGATTCGAGCGATTCAAGCGAAGAAAGTGAAGATGGTGAAGACGGCGATTCGAGCGATTCGAGCGATTCAAACGATTCAAGCGAAGAAAACCAAAAAGAGGAAGAAAACTAAGAAGAGGAAGAAAACTAAGAAGAGGAAGAAAACCAAGAAGAGGAAGAAAACTAAGAAGAGGAAGAAAACCAAGAAGAGGAAGAAAACTAAGAAGAGGAAGAAAACCAAGAAGAGGAAGAAAACCAAGAAGAGGAAGAAAACCAAGAGGAGGCGCACGCAAACCCGACGGCTCGCACTTCCGTTTTCACAGACGACGACAAAAAAGTTCACAGAATAAACGACTACGCATCCAGGCGGAAGGAATTTCCAAATGATGACGTCTACATCACAGCAAAGAATCGGTTGGAAACCAGAACCTGCACCGACCTCAACGGCGATATGGACACCATCCTCGAGCGGGACTACCTCAACGGCGCGGATTACATCTGCCCAGCCGTTGAGGTTGTCCGGTACATGGCCACCGAGTCCGGCGGCAGCCAGTTCTTCAGCCCCTCCAATGACAATGCGCGGGAGGAGATGGAATGTAGCCGCAGTGCCACGATGCCCGGATCGGATTTCATCATCGCGCTCCCGGGCACCGGCTCCAAAGACCTTCTGGACACCCACAAACCCATCCTGCACCACATCTCCCTGCCCGGCTGGAAAACCGACCGGCGCGGCGACCCCAGGCGGGATCCCGAGCAAGGTGTGCTCTTCCCGCGAGAGTGGCTCCGCGGCGTCTTCCTCGCCGAGGGCCGACGACACCAGACCTCGCTCGCCGCGTGCTGCTGCAACAAGCGCGACTTTTCCTGGGCCGCGCGGGTGCTCGGCTTCCCCAACAACGACGCGCTGTGCCACTTTATCTACCGGCCTGCCATCCGCGACGCCTTCCGCGAGCTCTGGGACGACGGGAGCCTCGGCGAGCGGCAGCGCGCCGACGAGGCGCTGCCGTGCAACGTGGCCGGGCGGCGGCCGGTGGCGCTCCGCATCTTCTACACCAGGAGACGGGACGGCCTCAGCGAGTACAACGCCCCGGTGGCGGACAAGACCGACTGGGGCCTGCTGGACCACCTGGCGCGCTTCTGCCTGAGCGTCGAGGAGCTGTGCAACGCGGCGATGCTGCCGCCGATGCGCGGGCAGCTGCTGAGTCTGAAGAGCCGGGCGCCGAGCTCGACGGTGGCCTGGGGCGGCGTCGAGCTGGCCAGGCAGCTGTGGAAACTGCAAAAGGGGCCCGAGTTCCGGTATCTGGACGAGCTGCCGCCGCCTGAGGGGCTGTGATTGCTTATGTACCGGTTGAAGGCTAGTCTAGTGTTTCTCTTCACGGGTTGTTAACTGTCTTGACAACACCTTAGACATGACGTTGCGAGACTCAAGCTGTGTCTATTATAGAGTGTACAATTTAATTATATAATTAGTCAGTTTACAGACTCGTGCCCCTTTTTACCAACCAGTGGAGCCGGGCAACGTTCACCGTATATCTCGCGTTCAGCCTCAGACCAGACAACCAGGGCTGACTTCAGCCGCACCACTCTAGTCCCTCTGATCCAGTTTTTCAATGACTAGAGTCACAGAAGGGCAAAAGCTGCTGTTGTCTGAAGCCATTAATGTAAAAAAGTTGCGTTGTTTTCATATAAGAATCGAGAGTTACATGTTGACTCTTACCCATTGAAAGCGCAAACAAGGTTGAGGCGACCAACAGCAACACACCACCCCGCGCAACTCTTCTCGGTCGGGCAAACTCATGCGGGAATGGAAATAAAGAATCTAGCTCTGAAACGAGGCGCACTTAATCTCTCTTGGCGGCCCAGTCCCACAGATTAACATCAGCCCTACTCACCTACTCAGGCTACTCTTGATAGACAAGCACATGGGGCGGCGCCGGACGCCCCCCCGCCAAGCAGCTGTTGTCCTTGGAAAAAGTAGGTTAAATTGACCTCTGTCAGCCTACGAGGCTTGCGTGCCCGCCGCCACGAGGGCCTAGTCTACTTTCTTCTGTCGACACCGCGTTCTCACGACCTCGGCCAGGGACGATCCTCATCTTAGTGGAGCGGCAAGGCTGCCGTTGCCCAGTGAAATTCTGTCTTTGGGCTTTTCAGCTGCTTGAAATAGCTGGGTTATGAGTGCGAGGCGAGCGGCTGTGGCGGGCGGTGGCGGGCCGTCATGTCATCTATAAGAAGCCCTGTGTCCGGCATCCCAGCTGTATTCCCGATATCCCGACCCTCAAGACTTTCTTCTCTGTTACACAACCCCTCCCCCGACTCACTCAAATACATCCTCGTCTTCTCAACTCCCCCCCCTTCCACAATGCACGCCCTCGCCGCCCTGTCCCTCCTCGCCTCCGCGGCCGGCATCGTCGCCGCCCAGCAGGAGACGTACGCCAGCTTCGAGCCCCTGGCCGAGTCCTTCCTCTCGTCGCCGCTGGAGGCGCGCCAGCAGCAGAGCTGCGCCGCGGTCGGCGGCAAGGCCTGCGGCAACAAGTGCATCCAGGTCAGCTACAGCTGCTGCGGCAACGGCGCCGGCGCCTGCCCGATCGGCTACGTCTGCGGCATCGCGGCCAACGACATCTGGGGCTGCTGCCCGATCGGCAAGCGCTGCAGCGGCGACGCGCCGGAGCCCAGTACCACCATCATCGGCGGCGGCGGTTCGCGTCCGACGACGACTATTGACGACGACGAACCTACTGCGGAGCCGGCCCCGACCACCCGTGTCACCCCGACGACGACCACCCGTCGCTCGACGCCGGCTGTGACGTCCGCGCCGACTGCCCTCGGCAGCGACGATGACCCGATCCTGACCCCGTCGCAGACGGCTGCCGCATCGACGAATGTTGTCGGTGGCGGTAACGGCGGTAACGGTGCCAGCACTACCACCTCGGTCATTGTCGGAGGCGGTAGCGCGCCGGCCTCTTCTGCGGGCATGGTCGGCGTCAGTCTTGCCGGTATCGCCGGCGGTCTCATCGTCGCCATCGCCTCTCTTCTATAAATCCAGCCACAAGTCCCCATCTGGGGTGCGTGAAAGGTCATCTATTCTTTTATTCGAGGGCTGGACAAGTTCATAAAGAGGCTCGGAGAAAAAGCAACGAGTTCCTCGTCTGCTGTCTCGATGTTGTAATGGAAGCATATTACGAATTAATCAGTGTTTTATTCCACAGTTGTATAGAGTTTATTGACATAATGGCTTGTCCGATTATATTTCCCCCGTTCAGTGTTCACGAGGTCGTATGTAAATCTACTAGTATTTTATTCCTTTGTTGCGTCGTTATTTCTATACTGTGTAGCTAAATGAGCCGGTTCCAGAATGTATTGGACATCTACCATGATTTCGGCAACCTTCCATGCCAACTCCGTGGATCAATCCGTCCTAAATTTTGTCCAAGATTCCATAGCAATGTTGGCAATTTCCTTGCCCCGCGAGATGCCAATCTCATGACCTCCCTTGAGGACATGTGCATCCACACCATCTTCACCCAAGACAGCGCGGGCGTCCTCGATGCACTCGGCCCCCACGACAATGGGGTCCTTCTCCCCCACGATCAGGCAGATCCACCCTGTCGACATCCCGACCGGACGATTGTCAGTCGTCTCCCCGTCCACCGTCTGCTGCCGCCGCACCGCCAGCGCCTCCGCCAGTCGCGGCCACAGGGCTTCGTGCTGGGCGTAGACGGGGGCGTTGCGGATGGTGCTCACGTACGCGGGCACGAACCCGTCATTTCCATCAAACTGCCAGCGCACCACCTCGCCGACGGTGCAACCGCCGACGGGCACCGCGTCAAAGTCGACGTCCGCGACGTCGGCGCCATCCGGGACGTCCACGCTCGCGTGCCGGGACGACGGCGATGACGACGGCCGCAACCGCCAGCGGGCGAGGCGCTGGACCAGGAACTCGGGGAGCAGGCCGCCCTGCATGTAGGACAGACGGCTGCGCCAGGAGATGTGCGCAGGGCGCACGAGGCCGCCGGGGCAGACGAGCGTGGCGGACCGCAGCATGTTGGCGTGGTAGGCGGCGAAGGACGCGGTGATGGCGCCGCCGAGGGAAAAGCCGAGGAGGTGGAAGGCGGAAGAGCCGGTCCACGGCAGCGGCGACGAGGAGAGCGCGAGCAGGATCTGCGTGGTGTAGAGGCGGTCGTCGTATGGAAGATCAGCTGGGGCATCCGAGTATCCTCGTCCGAAGAGATCTTGGGGATTTTCTGTTAGGAGAGAGGATGAGTTTGCGGCGGGTATCAGGACTGACCAAACAGCATGACCCTGCAGCCCTTGGCGACGAATTCTCGGGCCATGTCGCCGAGGGCAATGCATGGCGTGCCGATGCCGTGGATTAGGAGGACCTTTTCTCCGTCTTGGGGCCCCCATTCGAAAACCTGCATCGTGCCATATGAGGTGCGCAGCTGCCTTGCACCGGGGAACTCATCCCGGCGGTACGGAGGCGCGGCATCGGCCGTCCGCTCCGGGGAAGAGGATGCTTCGTCCCGGGTCCGCGCGCGAATGATGTGGCGATCGACGGGTAGCGGCTTCAACTCCCCTAGTGCTGGTCGCACGCGGAGGTAGATGCCGAGTAGCACAGTAGCTGCTGCTACCCCAGCAAGGGTGGCACATGAGCCGGCCGGCCTGGGGAGGAGGCCGCAGAGTCGGGTCATGGCCGAGCGAGCGATTTCAGAAGCTGGCCGAGCGACAATGGTTTGATTCGGGTTCTAATTGATTGATGAAATAGCTTAGCTGTATTTGCGGCAAGAGACAAGTCAGAGGGGGGGGGGTTGTCACTTCTTTTCTTTGCCGGGACCGAGGAAGTCCGGTTGGGCCATTGACTATAGTGGGGGGCTGTGCAGAGCATAGTTATTGGTTTTGGTGGACAATGCATGCACACATCGGTGTGCCACTGCAGCTATTACATACGGAGAATTAAACTCAAATTTAACTTTATATCGATTTACACGGACCATCCTTTGCTTCCAGACATTCCAACTACAACGGCCGCCAAGTTTAGGGTGACCGTTGGAAGCAGCCTTTCTCAGCACGTCTCCACATAATACGGAGATGCCCAAGTTGGCCAGTCCGCCACAACTCAAGATGCCAGTCTGGCCATTCCAACAGCCTAGCCTCATCAGAAGTCTCTCAATTGATCAATCGACAGAGGCCGACCTCCCAGTATCATGCTTATTTCAATCCAGCAAACTGAGCAACATCCAATCCCTTTTACCCTGACACTCTATGGCCCCCGACGCGCTTCAAATACCCAATCCTGAGGGCGACAAAAACTCTGCTTCACCACAAGCGGCGCTCTCTCCTCGACGCGCCGTTAGCCCTGGCCCAGCACGAACAGGCATCGTCGTCTTCTCTGGCGGCAGCGCTGCCAACAGCCTTGTCGACGTCTTTGAGGGCGTCCGCGAGGCAAACAGCGCCTCGCTCAGCTACGTCATACCCATCTCCGACAATGGCGGCAGCACGAGCGAGATCATCCGCGTCTTTGGCGGCCCTGGCATCGGCGACGTCCGGTCGCGTCTCGTCCGGCTGATCCCCGACGACGGGAGCCCCGAGACGACCGCCATCAAACACCTCTTCAACCACCGGCTGCCGCGGGACGCCGCCGCGGCGCGTAGCGAGTGGTTCGACATCATCGAGGCGGCTCACCCGCTGTGGCGCGACATCCCGTCGCCCAAGCGCGAGCTCATCCGCTCGCACCTCAACAGCTTCAACCTCGAGGTCGTCAAGCGCATGCGGCCTAGTAGCCGCTTCGACTTCTCCCGCGCCAGCATCGGCAACCTCTTCCTCACCGGCGCCCGCCTCTTCACTGGCAGCTTCGAGGCCGCCATCTACCTGCTCGGCTCACTCTGCGCCGTCCCTGGCGACCGCGTCGCTGTCCTACCCGCGCTCAACACCAACTTTGCGCACCACATCGCCGCCGGGCTGGTCGGGGGGGATGTCATCACGGGGCAGAACGACATATCACACCCGAGTCTGCCGACGGCCGCGGTGCCGGGCGTGGGCACGGGGTCGCACACGCCCGCGCCATCGGACTGTGACACCGAGGACCACGACACGGTCGAGGACGCCAACTTGCCGGGGAGCCTGCCGGCGCTGCGGCGGCCGGCCATCAACTTTTCCAAGGAAAAAGACGAGGACCTGCCTTCGCGGATTGAGCGTATATGGTACATCAACCCATATGGCCAGGAGATCCGCATCCCCGCGAACCCGCGCGTGCTAGATGCGATAAACACGTCCAGCACGATCATCTACAGCATTGGTTCCCTCTTCACCTCGCTGATCCCTAACCTGGTGCTCAAGGGCATCGGCGAGGCCATCATGAGCCCCCTCGTCCGAAACAAGATCTTGATCCTCAACGGCACGCTCGATCGGGAGACTGGACCACCCACGGAGCCGTTTACGGGGCTCGACTTTGTCCGCGCCATCGCCAACGCGTGCGCGGACTCCCGCGGCCTGCCGCCCCCGGGGGAGGAGCAGTACGCTCAGTACGTGAGCCACGTCATCTACCTCGAGGGCCCCGTATCTCCGGCGGTAGACAAGCGGCGGCTGTCGCAGCTGGGCATCGAGTCTACGAGGCTGTATGGGCCCAAGGGCGCGGCGGGGGTGGGCGGGCGGTACGATGCAAAGGCACTGGCGCAGGCTCTGGAGACGATTGTCGGGCGCAAGAGTGTACGACTGGATAAGAGTAGGAGAAATACACTGGTCGGCTGATGCGGGCTCATGCCCATGCTGCCGAAGACGCCGAGGAGTCAAATGTTGACGTGCACAAGAACGGAGTTGAATATCAAACGCCAAATCAATTCCAGCAACACAAATACATCACCAAACAGAGACAACGCCGATGCTCCCAATGCTCCAATTCCAGCAATTCAACAACCCGCAAGTTCAGCGTCCAGCACTCCGACAGCGCACTAGTTCCAACGGCCCAGCGTCCCACAGATCCTTGTCCTCCCAGAGGCAACACGGCCCGAGCCCATTAACTGCTCATCAGGATGTACAACATCACGACGGGCCATGCCGTAGAGAGTATCACTGCGGCAAAGACCGACCCCGCGCCTGTGCGTATCTTGTCGGAGGGGCCCCTCCAGCGATCGATGAGGGCACAGGTCGTCCAGATCATGAGGATTGCGTACAGCGAACCGGCCCAGAACAAGCCAGCGAGGATGTCGGCGGTCCGATCCTGCGGGCTCAGGACGACCTTGGAGAGGTCCGGCTCAAAGGTGGACGATAGATTAGCACCCATGGTTTCGGCGGGCCAAGGTCTGTGCTCTTTCGGTCGGCAATTAAGTGGGTGTTGATAATGGAAAAGAACAGACGAAAACCAAAAAGGAAAGGAATTAGAGAAAACAAGAAATGGATTGACCAGCAATTGTTTACGTCCTCGCCTGCGAGAGATAAAGACGGGTTGAACGACAGAACGGTTGGACAAAGGGAAACCCGACCAACACAACGAAGGGCAAAGGACAAAAAAAAAAGGATGGAGAGGAAAGAAGCGCAGATGAGAAAGTAGAAAAGTAAGAACACGGAAGCAGACTACTACAGGCGAAACCTCTAGCAAAGCCCCCCCCCCCCGAAGTTCCTGCAAAGCTGACTGGCCCCCTTCCCGAGGCTCATGCCGGTTTTGCCCTGGAACGGACCAAGACCAGACGCTCCGCCAGGGCCGGATTTCACTCAACCCGCGCAGGGGAAGGGCCAGTAGTAGTTCGCGATTTAACAAGGACAAGGACTGAACCTCCAATCCGTCCTTTTCCATTTGGCGAGGAGGCGGTCGGCTACCATGGAGTTTGTGAGCGAGTGAGAGAGTGGTGAAGTGTCGCAGGTTTTGGTTGCGAGGAGGGCGGGGGGGGGCGCCGCCAACGGGCGATCGTCTTACACGCGGCGTCTCATGTAGGCTGGGGTGGAAAGCTGGGACGACGGCTGTGGCAAAAGGAAAGGGGAGGAAAAAAAAAAAAGAAGAGACGTTGTTACGGAGTCTAATATCCGGATTGTGTCATGGTGGGACGAGCCGTGCATTTCTTCTGCGAGAGGAGAGATTGTTAACAACAGGCTGTGCGCGTAAGGCTGGAACTGTGGGCAGTCGTCGTGTCATGCGGAATATATTTCATCGGGTATAGATGGAGGCTGCGATTCATTCATTTTTAACAGAGAAGGAAAAATATGATGGATTGATTCTAAAACAAAATTACCCGTAAACAATTACATAATTCCGCTAGGGGGCCATTCCGCCCCCGTCCGTCCTGAAACACTTGTCCCAACTTCAGACCAACAGCAACGCCAACCAACAACGAAGAAAAAGGAAAGTCGAGACATGACAGCAATCAACACAGTCCTCTACTCCCCGCTCAGTATCAGTCATCGTAATAGACTCTTCTGAACCTGCCACCGTCCCGATCACAAGATCCCTCGCACCGACAGCCATCGTCGTCGTCGCCGCAGCTGAGCGACCGATCCCTTCGGTGCCGGCCTGCCTGCGGGCGTCCTCCGCACCCGCACCCGCAGGACGCCCTCCGCAGCCCCTCGCCGGCATCGCCCTGAAAAACCACCACCCGCGGCGCCGCCATCCCATCACCACCACCACAGGTCTGCCGTGGCCGCTGCCCGTAGCGCCCTGGAGCCGCCCGTCGTCGGCGCAGCTGCTCCTCCGCCTCCGCCTCCCCGTCGGCCAGGTGCCGCGGGCACCAGTCCGCACCCGGGGCGACGCGCTCCAGACACCGCGGCCGACGACACTCGTGCTGCGCGCAGAACCACCCGCCGCCGCCGGCACCACCGTCGGCGTCACGGAACCGCGCGCACGTGTCGGCCGCGCAGCCGTGGGCCCGGCAGAACGCGCCGGGCGGCTGGGCGGCGCGGTCGCACCGCGCCACGGCGCAGGCGTGCCGCTCGCACGTCCGCATCGAGGCGTGCCTGTCGGAGCGCCGCTGTGCGCAGGCGTGCACCTCGCAGGTGTCTATGATTGAATTCCGGTTAATCTCTTTTTCTTTTCCCCTTCTCTTGTGGGCGTGATGGGGGAAGAAACGGGGGCAACAACGTACGGTTCTCGCACCACTCGCTGTCGCCAGTGGCCCGTCGCAGCCGCTGACACCCGGGCGTGCGGCAGAAGCTCTCCGGCTGCGCGGCCTTGTTGCTGTGGCGGTGCTCGGTGCAGTGCGCGTCACACTGGTGCGCGCCGGGCTGCACAGCAGGCGCGGGGAACGCGCCGTGGCCTGCTTCGAAAAACGGCGGCGGCATCATGCCTGCGGCGTGTGGAGGCGGAGGAGGGGCATTGTTCCACCCTGGCGACGGCGCCACGTTGTGCATCGGCATCGGCATCGGCATCGGCATTGCCCCGCCGCCTCTTTCGGCAGCATGGGGCTCGCAAAACAGCGAGTGCGGACCGCAGAGGCCCGGGCAGCGGCCGACTGAGCAAAACAGCGCGCCGGCGGCGTGCGTCGCGCAGCGGCCGCCACGCTCGGCAAAGGATGCGCAGCCCGGATAAGTGCACTCGTCTACAAGAACAGCGTTAGCCAAAAAGAAGCGTTTGTTGGAGATGGAGGCGGCATCAAGAAACGCACGGCGGTCGCAGAACCAGGGGAGTTGCTTCGTAGACAGCCGCTCCGGCTTGGCGAGACAACCCGCTGCCGCGCAGGTGGCATCTTTTGCCAGGATGGAGGGGATGGGTCAGCGGAAACAATGACGCGCTTTATCGGACAGAAAACGAGGCGACGGGCGGACGCTGTAAACTCACGGATATGGCAGTAGCTCTCGCCCTTTTCCTTCATCAGCTGACATCGGTGCGCCCCGAGGAGGCAAGCATCTGGCTCAAGAAACTTGGTGTTAGTACATCCTTCAAAAATAGCATCGAGGTGCGTCGAGTGTGCGGAAAACGTACGATCACGGCAAAAGGACGTGTAGACCTTGATGCCGTCCTTCTTCGAGTAGGCGCACTTTTGGCGGCAGCCGGGTTTTCCACAACGCTGCTCTCGGTGTCCTCGTCGTCCGTAATCGTCATCGTCCTCGCGGCATCGTCCTCGCCGCTCGTAACGCTCCTTTTTCAACTTGCACTCGAACAACATAATCTGCGGTGACGAGAGGACGCGACTGGTAGTTGTAAACTCGGTGCTCGTTGACTCGCTGCCGTCTTCTTCTTGTTCTTCTTGTACGAGAGGCTCGAAGCCAGTCGGAAAAGCACTCGAGTTTATAAGCTTCGCCTGCTCCTCACGAATCTCCAATAATGCGCAGACAACCTTGACAGTCTTCCCGCTCAGCCCCGTCTATAGACCTTCATTCTTTCTCTTTCTCCTATTTCAAGACGCTTTGGAAGGATCGCATTTTCTTAAAATTCGGTCTTGTCTGCACAGCCCTCTTTTCTTTCCGCCCCCTTTTGTCAGGCTACAAAAGGGGGAAACCCTCCAAGTGGAACAAACATGGCAACATGCATGCGGCAGCATGCCGTCCCTTACGCCACGTGTGTGATTGTTTGCCTTTGTGGTGGTGGACTTCTTCTTTCACCATGGAAAGCTCTAGAGGCGATGGCGGTGACGAGAGACAGCTGACAACGAACGTGTACTAGAGCGCTGTGAGCCGCCTTTGCATCTACTAGAACATTGTCAGCCAGCTTTGTTTTCCCCAAGTAGTAAGTAGTTCTTTGTGCAACTCAACCTCGATGCATCCCGCAGCTGCGATGGAGCTACTGAGATCCGTCATCGACATATTGCCCTTGTGCCATTGCGCTGTCAAAGCTGGCGAGTTGCAACAGGCCAACCATCACTGTAATCAGCCTCGAGCCTAGTTGTAACGAAAAGAAATGTAGTTTGACATATACCAACGAAATAAATACAATTAAAAAGGTTGCAATGTAAACGTGAAGCTCATTATGCTACTTCTGCGCACACTCCTCTCCTCAATAATCCCCAGTTCATCCCAGCACTTTACTGGAGCTTTGCAGACAGAGGCAGATTGCGAGAACTACTGCCTACCCAAATAGTCTTGGGAGCAGCAGTCACAACCCAGTTCTGAGATGAGACGTCCCAGTTGCTAATGTCGCGACGAGTGAGCTCAACGCGGAAAGTGGCGTTCGCACCAGGCGCAATGCGCTCGATGCGCTCAAACCCGCGAAGAACACGGACTGGCTCTCCCTCTCCACCGTGACTGACATACAGCTGAGGGACCTCATCCGTCATGGTCTTGCCAGTGTTCGTAATCGTGGCAGTGACCTCGTACATCACGTCAAAGAGCTGGCGGTTACCACCGGGCGCACCACCAGCGGGGTGCTTGGGCTGAGGGCTTGAGTCAATAGCACGGGGAGGAAGGAACTCATCCGCAGTCTTGCCGTAATTGGCGTCGCCCGAGGCCTCGCGACCAGACGAAGTGTTGTTGACCCAAGGGTAAATGTACTGCTTGACTTGCTGGAAACCGGCGGGGAAGCCGTAATCCTTGAGGTCTGCGCTAACGTTGCCAAATGTAGGAGCAGCAATGGAATCTCCGGTGGTGGGTGTGTATGGGCGGTCATTTTTCTTGACAACCTGCAGATTTGAATACTCAAATGTGGACCAAGAAAGACCAAAGCCAAACTCGTAAACCGGGGCCTTGGGATCGCTGCCGGGCTTAGCGTCGGATTCCTTGTCAAAGTGGCGATAGTCAAAGAAGGCACCATCAGTAAAATCGTCTTGCGGGGCGCCCTTGCCGTTGTTTGGCTTGTAGAGAATGTCATTGCCATAGGACTCCTCGGAAGCTCCCCAAGTAAAGGGAGAGCGGCCAGGGCTCGTCTTGCCATAAAGAATATCGGTCAGGGAGTTACCGGATTCCTGACCAGGCTGGCCAGCCCAAACAATGGCAGTCACGTTCTTATTCTTGGAGATTTCGGAGAGAAGAACGGGCCCACTGGTGTGGAGGACGACAATGGTATTGGCGCACATGGCAGAAACGTTCCTGATCAATTCGTCGCCATTCTTCCAGAGAGTAAGGTTGTTGCGGTCACCCTCGTTGCCATCAACAGCGAGGAATCCCTCTCCAGCATTCGAGTTGGCAAAGACGATGGCAGTGACATTGGGCTGGCTAAGGAGACCGCTGGTTGAGGCCCAATCGTAGTTGCTTAGAACGCTCTCATAGCGAGTGCCGTCTTTCATGGCTTGCTGCTGCAGCGCACTGTCGGGGGTGATGAGGTATGGGAAGTTGGCCGTGCCAGAGCCCCATAGCATGGCGTTGGTGCCATCATCACAGCCACGGTTTTCGCAGCCGTTGGGGCCCTTGGGGTTGGCACCAGCATCTTCGCCAATAATAGCAAGGAACTTGGGCTTGTTCAATGGGAGAGCGCCGTTGTTCTTGAGAATGACAGTGCCCTTTGCAGCGGACTCGCGGATATGGCTGGCATGATTGGCTCGAACATCGACCTGGAGGTTGACCTGCTCCATTCTCTCCTTGGCAGCGGCGTGGCGGTAGTCAAAGGTGTTACGACTCCATGAGTAGAAATTGGTCTCTTTTGAGCCCTCAACAGTCCAGCCGACCTTGAAGAGGGCAGCCATGATCCGCATAGCCATATCGTCGATTCTGTACGCAGGGACAGTACCGTTGAGAACAGCAACGGTCAAGTTGCTGCCCCAATAACTGCGGCCGGTGTTGAAGATAGTGTCGCCAGGCATAGCCATGTCCATACCGGCCACGGCGTTGGAAACGCCAGAGTGTTGAGCCTGCCAGTCACTCATGACAAAGCCCTGAAAGCCGTATTCATGCTTGAGAATACCGTTCAGCATCTTGGAGTTCTGGCAACCATACGAGTTGTTGATTTGTTGGTAAGAGCACATGACAGAGCCAACTCCAGCCTTGACTGCATCTTGGAAAGGCCAGGAATAGTACTCGTGCATAATCTTGTCGTTGATGTTGGAGGAGAGGGCTTCGCTGATATCGTATCCAAAGTCACGAGCTTCCCCCGATTGACGGAAATGTTCTGTTCAACGATTAGCGCATTGCGATGTAGTGTTGCTGCAAAAAGTGACTTACCCTGCTCATTGGCAATGTAGTGCTTGGCACATGCAACAACGCCGGCATCTTGGATGCCAGTGACCGTGTTGGCCATGGCCTGGCCCTGGAGAAAAGGGTCGGAGCCAAAGGCTTCACCAATGCGTCCACCTTTAGCAAAACGGCCGAGTGGGCCACTCGCGGGTCCCAAAAGAACGTCCACTCCCTTTTCGCGAGCCTCGGAGCCCATGGCTTTACCACGATCGCGCCAGAGATGACGAGCCCAAGAGGCTCCAGCAGTCAAGCCGACAGGGAAGGCACTATTATAATCGCTGAATCGCAGGCCCAGGGGACCATCTTGCATGCAAATACTCTTCAGGCCCATGCGGGGAACAGAGCCCACGTTTCCGACGCATTTCTCGCCCATCCAACTACGTAGTTGGTCAGTATTTTGGCGCTATACTGGGCATTCATATGTAAAGGTACGCACCCAACACCGGTTGTGATGTTGACCTTCTCAGGTAGAGTCAGCTGGGAGACGAAGGCTTTGGCCTTGGCGTAGGCATCCTCCCAGCCAGAGGCCTGAGGATCCATCCATGGTGAAGGATAGAACGGCGGCGAGTGGGCGAGGGGACCGCGGGTCTGCTCGGTCGTGCTGTTGGTGTCGCGCTAGATTGAGACATTCTTGCATTAGCTTGGAGGTTGTCTTGGAGAGTGGAGCATGTGTTATGCAAGGATCGCGTTCCAGGATCGCTCCGAAGATCGTATTCGAAAGGGGTACTATCCAGATGGCAACTCTCTGGAAGCCTTTAAACCATCACGTATTGCACACAGATGGAAAGAGAGGCGTCACCTGTCGTAGAGGTGCTGCTCTATCTTTGGCACCAGTGAGGTTGGTGGGGAGGACGGTACTTACACGGCTTATTGCGTCACTGCCGCCAGCAAGAAGGGCTGCGGCAACGAAGGAAGCTGTCTTCATCTTGGCGAACTCTGGCTTCACTGGCTGCAGCACAAAGACAGGCAAAAGATGGATATCGGATTGCTGCCAGGACGAGAAGGAAGCAGTGAAGCCAGGAAGGGGGGGACGGCTGTCTTGATATAGCTTTGACTTGGGCCGCCGAGCACGGAAGGGCCTTTGGGGCAGCTGTCTGCTGTCGGCCCTCTACAAGGTACCCAAGATCGGCAACTGGGCTCGTTGAGGTACATGACATGGCATGTTCGTAATGGCGGTACGGAGTACAGGGGTAGCTTTTGCTAGGCCAGGAACTTAGTTATAGGGAACTAATCAAAATGTCAGCTCAGAAATTGGAGAAAGCAAGCCAGCAAGCCAGCAAGCCAGCAAGCCAGTCTTTATTAGCGCAGCTTCGGGTACACAATGCGCTGTGTTTTGTATTGTGTATTGTGTGCCGGGGAGGTCCCACTGACGGGTGACACCGGTACCTGTACCTACCGAGGTCTAGTAGTGACCTAGCTTGGCCAGTAGCAGGGTGATACATTCTTGCCAATGTGAGGCCGTCATGCGCTGCATGCCAAAGGTTCCCAAATCCAATGAGCTGAATAAACAAATCGGGGGGGGGGGGGGTGCAATTTCGAGTTGTGGCCGGGAAAGATGTTGCAGGAGCAGTGTTTGTCGGCCTGCGACCCGACACCGCGACAAACAAAGCGACACAGCCGACCTGGCAAGCTGCCAGCTGTCAGGCCGTGTCTGTTTGACGGATACATGGTCGCTTGCTATTTCCCGACATTTTCATCGCTGCAATTTCCGAATTGTCCAACCCTACGGACCAGCTAGTTTGCGCAGATGTCTCCCGCAGAAGAACAGTATTGGGCCCGGCTGGCCACGGCACGCTGCTCCAACACCCTCCAATAGGTGGTTAGCGAACGGCATCCGAGTCTTGGCTCTTTACGTATGCCTACCTATCCCGACTCGCACCCCGCACGACCCAGGCTTGACTTCAACAAGCGAATCTTGTTCTTCCGTAACGAGGATGCTGCCCGACCTCACTGAGGTTTGCGCTCCAGGTGACGCCGTGGGTCGACCGGCTCAGAGGACTAGGATCGCTTCTCGCAAGAATATCAGAAAATTCCACCTGTCACACGCACTTGAACCCGCCCAAGATATGGATACCGGCGGGCCATATGTACTGGGAAGCATAGGTTCGAAAGCACTCAAATTATGCCATGAATGCGGAGTATGGGGTTGACATACTGGAGGCCAAGCTTTGCGTCGCTCCACCCACTGTGGATGGAGGCTTCACCAGACGAAGTTCACGGACAAGCCCAATTGACAAGCCCAGCAGACAAGCCCAGCAGATCTTTTCAGAGTTGGGCTGGACGGCAGACTACATACATACAGTGGACGCCAGCCATGACAACAAGTCTGTATAAGCCGACGCCACTCACGGCGCCATTTGCGGGGGAGGATGCGGGGCAGTCTTTATTATAAGTACTGTACATGGCACAATGCAGCTATTACATTAAACATTTATAAGTGGTTGCTCTGCAGAGAAGGACCCGGTCTCGCAAGAAACTGCGGTAAAAAAAGGACCGAACCCAAAACGCCATCTTCTGGCATCTGGCCTCAGCTCCCCTCAGCTTCTCCGTCGCGGCGCGAGATTGTACAGCATCCCATCGGCAAACCATCGGAGCACTCACTGCTCACTACTCGCTGCTCACTTTTTCTGCCAGAATTCCAGAAGTGCATGACCATTGCCCGGCTATTTCGGTCCAAGTGTCGCACTGGCCCTTGGCCCCCTACCAAACCGCCCAATTTGGGCTTCCGACGGAC
This sequence comes from Cordyceps tenuipes, assembly GCA_025583755.1. Taxonomy (NCBI): domain Eukaryota; kingdom Fungi; phylum Ascomycota; class Sordariomycetes; order Hypocreales; family Cordycipitaceae; genus Cordyceps; species Cordyceps tenuipes. Next base: position 80,663 of record JANZYN010000049.1, on the reverse strand, counting down.
TGCAACTCACGATTTTAGCGGGAGGCTTTGGCAGGAAACTGCCCACATTCAATCCTGTTTTTTGTCTTCTTAAGATGCATGCATGTAGCTCTGGGGGGGGGGGGGGGTTTAAAAAATTCTCGCCTTCTTTGGCTTTCAGCTATGGTTCAGTCTCTAACAGGTGTTTAAATGTCTCGCTTCGCTAGAAGCACGACACAACTTGTCTTGTCTTGGCCGAAAAGCTAACTAACTTATAATTGAGCGAGTACGGATATACCTCGCGCAATAAGAACCTGGAAGGTCACCAGGTTGCCCACCCACCAAACATGGACTCAGCCGGGGAAAGGAGCCGCAGCTATAGCGATACAGCCTATACTAGAAGTCGTCGAAAAGAGCTCCAAAATTTTAGCATCCTTGGTGTGGGTGAAGCCACAGTGGGTAGCGATCGCCGAGGTCCGCAAGCGCCACCGGGAGGGCTTCACGGGCGCCGCCACCACAGTTCGCGAGCCGCGTTCAACCTGACATTGCTGTTTGCCTTATTAGACATTGATGCGCGACTGAGACATCGTGGGCTGGTCGCTCAATCTATGCCCTCCATTGAGCGAAGCGAACGAGCTCTGCGTTAGGCGAAGAGACGAACGCCACTTTACCATGACCATGATGCTTGAACCTCCCCCCTCCACTCCCTTTCTTTTCGGCCCTTCTCCCCCACGCCAACGCGGAGTATCGGGTCACCTCCGTCCCTTGTTCGGTAAATCCACGGCTCAATGGGACGGAGCACGCGACAACCAAAAACTCTCAAAGTCTCCGGTTTCACCGAGAAGAGCCGGGACAGTAGGATGGCTTACAGGCCATGACCGGTAATCCTGGTATGTAGGTCCTGCATTGCAGTGAATGCATATATGGTTTGCTGTTCTGCGACTTGCATCAAGGCTGGGGTTGAGCCTGTTGAAAAGTCGGGATCCACAGTGGTATCGGAGTGTCGTCCCGCTTTGCCGTAGTATACGAATAACTATCCGTAAGAGGCGCAAGTTGACACCGTCAAATAAAGCCGCCGCCTTCTCGGTGAAATTTCTCCCTAATTATTATCCATAAACCTATTCATGGCAATGCATAAGTATACCAAGAGAAGTCGATACGAGGAAATGGGCACAGGGGTCCGGTTTCACCTCGCTGTGTCTCACACTGCCGCGGATAGCTCAAGCAGGCTTTAAAATGGTAAAGAGAAAATATTACAGTTGCCAAAGGATATTAATTATTCAATATTTTGGTACAGAAGAGTTGTCAATGAACTCCACAAACCCCAACAGCCAAGAGTTGCGGGCCGATTCCCCATACTTTCCACGTCAAATTCCCGGCAAAACAGACCATCGGCAAATGCAATCGGCCAAATAATTCAGCAAAGAGTCATTTAGTAAATGCCGGGGATGATTCTCCATCGAACAACCTTCTTGTACTTTTCCCAGTCATCACCATACTTGCGATGGCACTTTTCATCGTCTCGGCGGTCACGATGGATTAGCAAAACGGCAAAGTATATCACATAGAAGTACGTGATTGGAATGGCCCAGCCTTTGGCACTGCCATGGATGACCAGACGACCATCTGACATGACGAAAGCGCCGGCAGAGTCTTCAACCAGGCTACCAGAGGCCATAATCTGGTAGCCAGCGAGTCCAGTCGGTAAGCAGTACGGCCAAGACTGGATCCAGTCTCCCAGGTAGTTGATATGGCGAGCGACACCCCACCAACCACTGGTCAGAAGCTTGCTGCCAGTCTTCGTCTCAATATACTTGAGATGGGAAACGCTGGGGTCACTAGGGTTGGTGCGGAAAGCGTTCTTCTGACTGTTGGCGGACCGAAAGATGAAGAAACCTAGTCCAATCAAGGAAACCATGGCAGCCAGCCCAACAGGGCCGAGGGACAGCGGGTGGAGAGACAGGTAACGGGTCTGCTGAGAGTACACAAAGGGAACCCACACCAAGTCGCCAAACGCAAGCATCATTCCGAAACCATCGGTAGTGATGTCCATTGTAGTGAGAATAGCGGTCTCAAACCACCAAGAGTCGATGACGTATAGAGCCTGGACAACAGTGATGCAAATGATGCTGTCAGTGACGAAGCCGTAGTTGCGATACTGCTGTGCACACCAAGCACAGTTAAGAATGATCCATCCCATCATTCCCGGGCGAAGTTCGCACCATTCCTTGATATCGACCTCGCCTATGATGGGAATGGTGACACGCGGATTGAGTTCGCGGCCAATGAACCAGTCATACAGAAGATTGCCCGTATGGCCACCGGCGGCCAGCTCACGGGTGTCCTTGATGTCAACATTGACGCTGAAGCTACGGACGTAGACAAATGTCGCGATGGCATACGAGATGACGATATTAGCCGTGAGTAATTGCAGGTAGTTTTCGCTGATAAAAATCCACAAGGGGAAGTCGGCGCCCTGCGCCAAAGTCCCGGCGGCCAAGAGCGACAGCGTAAACATGTTCGAGTAGAGCGCTGCGGGATGTTAGACTCGGTGATGAACAAGCTGCGCAAGCAATGACATACTATTGAGGCGATAGTTGAGGCGGCCACCACTTGCCAGAACGATGCCTTTGATCTCGGTGGCGGGAAGGACGCGGTACAGAATCAGGTTAAACAGGTAGTACGCGGCGACGGCGGCACTGGCCTCCCAGCTGGCGAGGCCCCAGATGCCATCGTGTGGCCAGCCAACCTCGCGCTTGAGCTGCTCGATCGAAAGCGTCTTTGGGTGCAGGAGCGAGGGCGCAGGACAGCCCGAGATGTCGTTACACGCAAAGGTGAAGATGTAGCAGAGGATGGGCAGGCCAAAGGATATGCCTGCGGCACCAAGACTGGTGGTTCATTGACGTCAGTGAGGCTGACTTGACGGATGGGCGACGGGAATGGGTGCATAAACGTGTGCCCCATCGTCGCTTTTTTTTTTCTCATTTTTAACTTACGGACCACCAAATTCGTAGCCATGCGCAGGGGGCGCGACAGCCGCCTTTGCCTTGGGAGCCATGGCGAAGTTTATTAAAGCACGGATAAGAAAAAGTATGAGGATTATGGGTAGATGATGGAACAAGAAAAACGAAACGGCGGGCTGAATTAAACAAGCGCAAGTCGTATTCGCATAGGAACGCGGAGCTTTATCCATCCGGGTCAAGGTGTCATAGATATAGAGTGGCTGAGTGCAGGTGTGGCTCAGTCGACACGAGGAAACTACTAGATATTTAGTCGAGGCTGCGAGTGCGAATGCGTTGATTGGAGATGAGAAGCGAAAGTTACATCAATTAATCGAAGGGGCGTTGCAGATTTCAGTGCTGGAATGGTGCAAGGAATGACGCCGTCCAGGTTTGTACAGGGTACGTCAGTTGGTCTGACCAAAGGATATTATTAGACCAATGCAATGAGCCCAGGACGCGGTGATAGTATGCCTGTAAATCTGAAATAAATTCCCGGATATCTCAAACCCTGTTCATCTACAATGATGGGTATACTAATAACCTGTCGCATCTCCGCATGGTACCTGGCGTACTTCTGAAGTGCTCGGTCAGTGATCCACTACTCTCCGTGGATATCGCTTCCTAAATTCTCGGTGACGTGGCGCACGCACAACGGAACAACCTTCTCTTCCTTGCGCCCACATCATCTTGAACTCACCAAACCTCCCGCCGAAGCACTCGCACACACGCAACGCACACGAACGATGCGGATCTCTTCGCTATCTGCGGCCGCTCTGATGGCAGCCGCTGCCTCCGTCGTCCGCGCCGAAGAAGCCACGACGACGGCACCCATCCCTGCCTGCACAGCCATCTCCTCGACGAGCAACGGCGCCTTCTTCGACCTGCGGCCCGACGTTGCGAAAGTCCCCGCAACTGACAAATCTACGCGGCGCTCCATTACCAAGGACTACCACGCGCGCGGGTACGACTATGGTAAAAACTTCACCATCAACATCTGCGAGCCCGTGGTGGCACCGGTCAAGGACGTCGTCGGGGTGTCCAAGGCGTTATGGGGCAACGTCAGCGCATACTACACATACAAGGACCAGGTGTACTCAATAGGGTAAGACCAATTGCGCTCATTTTTTTTCTCGCTGGCGGTGCTCTTTCTGCGTTCAATATACTGACCCCATCTTCCTTCTCCCATAGTTCCTCCTCGCTCGACCTCCGAAGCCGCGGCCGTAAACTCGTGTTGCAATACGGCGGTGGCTCGCCCTGCGAACCGGCCAGCAAGTCCAATAAGAGCGCGCGTGATCAGAAACCCGCCACCGGCGACAAGGAGAAGAGCAAAGACGCCGTGCGGCGCAAGTCGACCGTCATCTCGTTCCTCTGCGATCGTGATTCAGGCAATGCTCAGGCGGCTTTCTCCTTCGTCGGGACCGATCCGGATGAGTGCGCTTATTTCTTTGAGGCGCGCTCAGCGCATGCCTGTGCGCAGGCCGAACCGCACCGGCGCGGTAACGTCGGGCCCGGCAGCGTCTTTGGCCTCATCCTCGTCATCGCAGTGCTTGTCTATGTCATCGGCGGCGTCTGCTACAACCGTACCGTCGCGCACGCCCGCGGTTGGCGTCAGCTCCCCAACTACAGCCTCTGGGCCGGAATTGGGAGCTTTGTCACTGTGCGTTCTTCCGCCACCCCTACCAAACCCGGCCTGCCAATTTATAGTCGTCGCGGGAGCTGACCTGTTCTTGTCTCTTCTTCTGGTTCTTGGGATAGGATATGTTTTTCATTTTAACGGCATCGTGTGCCCGCTTCTTGCCGAGTAGGCGCGGATACAGAAACGTCAGCCAAAGCTACAACAGCAGAAACGCGGATGCGGAGAATCGGTTGATAGATCAACTCGACGAAGAATGGGACGACTAAGCGGGACTGTTGAACGCGGCGTCGTCCCTTTCGAGTTCGTTTTCCTAAAGCTTGCGACAACAGGCGTTGTTTAGGTCTCGGCCAAGTTATTCCTCCTTGTATATATTTGTTTGGGCATCTCTTTCGGCGTTTTTCGGTAGAATGTCATGGTACATACAGCGAGCAAAAGTCTTTTTCCTTGATGGCTCGTACACGGAGTGCAAGACGACCCTCTGCAAATCGCGGTTCTATATCCACGACGTTCACGAAGTGGTATCGGCGCGAGATACCAGCCGCTGGTCAATGCGGCATCTGCAGAAATGAGATGTGGAAGTGCGTTGGTCAGTGCTACTGCAGATGTTTGAGACGCGCCTCCCGTTGCGTTTACCCGGTGGCAATATTCTTACTCTGCACATTTTTGTAATGAGAGCGTTTACAGAGGATGCCGTATCTTGTGCCGTATTGGGTCAAAGAGGTCCAATCTATAGGTATAGATAGAGTGACAAGGTTGGGGCGGTTGGATGCACAAGCCGCGCCATGACACAATATCGGCCAATCATCACTCTGCGGGGGATGAATGAAAGTCATTAGCCCTGCGTGAAGCCGCTAGATAGTTTGCTCTTCAGAAAGACTTCAGGTTTGCTCCAGCCACGTTGGCGGGAGCGGGCGAGAAACCCAACGGCGGTGCTTTGAGGTAAGACAACATAGTTGTGGCCATTGCTTCAAAGAAATATGCGATTCAATGCATCTCTGGGCAACGGCCGTTGGTTCACGGGAGTTTGAGAAGGATTCCGGTAGGGCGGGTAGCACTTGAGGCCGTTGGGTGATCTGAGCAACTGAGCCATGGTGCTCATACAATGTTTTCTGTGGGAATGAACACGAGGTGGAAGTCTTCAGAAAGAAGAAACAGAGGGACTTTACACGAAACCAGCTCCTCTCTTCCTCCGGGACACTTCAAGGCTCGATCTGAGTACTGATGAGACTGTTCCGACGGGCTATAACCGGAAATTGCCGGCCTACATAGCTACCGGACAGAGTCTCAGAATGTAAGACGCGATCGCCGGCAAGGGCTCGTCGCTATCATTGTCTTGGAGCCCGGCACACGGGATGTCTTCGGGACCAATACGCGGCAGTGGTTCGTCAACGACGTCTGGGCGGCTCAAATGCTGATCCTGGACCTGGCCCTGTAGACGTGGAATGAGCCCCGAGAAGATGCAAAGGCAGATATTGTTCCATGAAATCACCTGGACTAGCTCAATTACTCTGGTGGCCGGAAAATCACTCCTCCACTTTGTTGCCGGCTGTCAACTGCCTGCCAGCTGGCAGCCCCTCACGTCCAAATCAGCTTCACCTTGGCCACACAACCCCAATTCCCTCACCACCCGTCACGCCTTTTTCTTTTTCTTTGCATCCTAACTTGAGGCTCAAGTGAGATCAATAGCGCGACTGTTTCGCGTACCGAGCCGAGCCCCCCATCTTGGCGTTCAACCTCTTCCTCCCCCTCAACTGCGCAGTCACCCGCTGCATCCTACAACCAACTATACACCTGCATCCCCTTCCTTTCTTTCTCTTCCCCATTCTGCAGCTTCCCGTCATCCTCAACTCTAGAATTCAACCTTCTAGATGTCATCTCGTAAAGACCCCAACTTCTAAGCGGTGACAACGTCGCCATCATCGGCATCGTCATCTTTGACAAGCGTTTTCCTGCACCAAGAACCATACTTCTCTGCAGTTTTCCACATGTCCGCCGCCATCATGCCTCGCCCACAAGAGCTTGCACCGCGAAGCTACTCATCGGATGATATAACAGTTCCATCTCCTGACTATGCTTCGCGTCAGATGCACGCGCCCCAGACTCATCATCAGCCTTTTCGTTCTCTGAGAGCCCGTCGAGCACAGAACAGCTCGATGCTTCCTCTGCACCTCCGTCGACGCACTACAATGGATAGCGACTCGTGGATGCAATCCATCTCAGACGTCGAGGTATGCTTAAAAATATTGTTTTACGAGTGTCGTTTCTAATCTATAGTTGCAGGTTGAAACGCAATACGGACGAAGCTTTGGCTATGGAATGCCTAAATTCGAGAGAACACCACTCGAGCAGCATAACTCGTATACAACCACCTCGGCAGCTCTCGAAACTACACAGAGCCCGTCTATTTCCGAAGCCATGTACGGTGCGACTCGACTTCCCGCTATGGGCTTCACACCGAGTTACAGCTACAACAGTCCTGGCTGGCAGCCTGGAACACACCCATTGGATCTTGGGGGCGTATCCAGCGCACCAATGAGCGCAGTCTGGCCTCAAGGTAGCTATGCACCTAATCTCCCTGATACAAGTGTGTCTTTGCCCAGCACACCTGCTACCATTGGCCTCTATCAATCCCCTTGCCAAGACCAGACGAGCCGCCAGATGCTTCATCTCAACACCCCTCCCGCCAGCGCGCTCTCACGTTCAAAGATGAGCAGCGATGGAAATACAGGCAAGCCGCAGTTGAAAGTCGAGACAGGCTCACACGGCTACTTCAAAGAAAACAGTTCTGTCATTATGAACAAATGGTTTAGTAACACGACGAGCCAGATTGCCCCTCCACAGTTGTACAACGTGCCACCACCAGTGCCACTGTCATCGCAGGAGACTTTCAACGATATGTCAGGCGTTTCTTCCGACAGGAAGATACGTACAACAGCCACCTCCCTCCACCCTGCAAGACCAGACTTTTCAAGTCAGTTATCCTTCACTAGTGCTGGAGATTTTTCATCGCAGTCCCCTCAGGCGTGTTACATGGGCAGACGCCGGCTGCCGAACAATTTATCCCCCTCACCCAGTTTCCTGAGAGGACCTGCCACCCAGAACAACGGCGGCAAAGACTCACCCTCCGGAGATACCTCCCTCACCCCAAGCACTCATGATAGCGATAGCAACTACGCGGCCAGCAGCGCCCAGCCCTCGTCACACCAGCCGAGTCGGCTGCCCTCCCCCGCCGTTTCGGACCATCACTACTACAACGACAACAACGACAAGGATACCCAGAACGCGTTCCTAATCGAGGCGCGCGCCAAGGGCATGTCATACAAAGAAATCAAGGTCAAGGGTGGCTTTAGCGAGGCCGAGTCGACCCTGCGCGGCCGCCACCGGATGCTGACCAAAGACAAGGAGAGCCGGGTGCGCAAGCCGGAATGGACCGAAACAGATGTGAGCAGCCCAACTAAACCGAAATACCCCCCACTGAAGCCAAAGACGCATTCGACCTAACCGAGCTTTTGTATTGTCTCTCTTTGTTTTCTCGCGGTACAGATTGAATTGTTGAGAAAAGCTGTCCGGGTGCACACCCGCGGCTCGGTCCGTTCAGGCAAGACCTCGTGGAAGAAGGTGGCAGAGTACATTACCGATAATGGAGGATCGTATTCGTTTGGCTATGCAACTTGTCACACAAAGTGGAAAGAGCTGCATGCCGGTCGACGTCGATAAATATTGCTGATTTGTTTTTCGCATCTACTCAGATTTTAGGTCTGCCGCGGTTATTTACATTTGTCTTTCTCTCACACGCGTGTCGGCGCACGCGGTTCGACGCAATTTGTTTGTTGCCATTCTTCTTTGTTTCTCGGTTTTGGCTTTTGGAACCTACTGATTGGCACGGGCTCGGCTTTCGGCGATAAAGTGCGGATGAGGTTGAAGAAAAGTATTGGATTGGGGACAACGAGCACAACGGAAATGCAATGTACAATAGGTTTTATCGCACCTGGTTTGATCATGGAGGATCGTTCATTTATTCATATTTAAATCAAAATTCATTGGCCCTCCTTTTTCCCCTTGTGTGCCCACAACATCGTCAGATTCACAGCTTATTGCCTGTCGCGTCCACAAACCGCGGCTGCGCAACGCCGACCACCTTGAGCGCCGCCGTCAGCGCCGCGGGGTTCCCGCGCAGCGCATCCCACTCCGCCTCTGTCCTGACCAGCGCCGTGCCGGCCAGCATCGTCCCGTTGAGCGCCAACCGGCCGACCACCCCCCCGTCCTCATCCGCAATGTCCGCGCCCTCTGCCCGCCGCGGACACAGCACGAGCCGGTCGCGCGTCATCGCCATGTTGTAGCTGATCGCCGCCTCGCCCGTCACAGGCCCCTTTCCCACATCACTACCGGTCAGCGTCGTCGTCGTCGTCGTCGTCGCGCGGAGGGCCTGCTCATACAGCCGCAGGTACGCCGCGTGCAGCTCCTCGCGCGGCATGTCCAGCCGAATCTCCTCCGCAAACGTCTGGAACGGCGCGACCGCCACCGCGGCGGCGGCGTCGGCGTTGTCCAGCCGGTCCGCCAGGACGCCCCAGGGACTGTCCGCCGGCAGGCCGTCACGCATGGCCGCGACGGGGAGCAGCTGGATGTGCCTGTGAGGCTGGCTGGCGCCGGAGTGCTCGCCGCCGTTGAAGAAGGCAAAGAGCGCGCCGGCGCCGGCGCCGCCCTCCGCCGCGGAGGGAGCCGCCGGCTCAAAGGCACGCAGGCAGGCGAGGGTCGCGAGCAGGTCGTCGGCGTCGAGGAGGTGCGACTGCGGGCGATAGGCGCGCGTGGCGAGGATCAGGTGGCCGGGGACGATGGCGAATTTGTTGAGGACGAGGAAGTGCGCGGGGCCGACGTCGCCGACGAAGAGCGGCGACGGCGGCGTGGTGTACTCGAAGGGGTCAAACGGCTTGGACGGGGTGGTGGCGGACGGTTTGCCCGCGGCTTTGGGCTTGTTAGCCAGAGACGGAGAGAAGCGTAGCTGAAACTGAGGTTCATTGTGAAGCAGGGTTAGCTTGAGAAGGTTGGTAGACCGGGGGGGGGGGGGGGGGGGTCGGGCTGCACCGAGAGAGAGCCGACGCGCATGTCCTGCACTTGTGTGGGAAAGTAAAAGAGATCCCCGTCGGCCAGGGCTTTGGAGAAAGCAGCTTTGGCGAGCTCGGGAAGCCGAGCCGGTACCTTGATGGCAGCCATGAGAGATTGATGTTTTAATGTTCGCGGATGTGTGATTGTGAGAGGTGAGCCTCTCAGTAGAGATCCAAGAAAGTCATGTCATGTAATGTGGTGGGGCGGCCGCGCTGCGCGGCGGGAGGATGCTCGGAAGACGGACGGTATACTCAGATCTGGAGCAAAGGGGGGTTGAAGATTATACATATTGTTATTAATTTCTATTTAGTAGAGAGTAGCTCTTATGTAGTGGCAGGGATGCCGAACCGCCTCCGTCTTCAGCAGCACAACTCGCCCCGCTCCATCTATGTAGCTCACAGTGAATATGTACGCATCTCAGCTTCCATCTCCTCCTGCCTTTTGATTTCTAAATACCGGGAATGCCGATCACTTGCCGCAGCGCCGGCACAAACCTCGGGACATGGTAAATGGCATAAATCGCGACGTACGCCGTCAATAGTCCAGTCAGCTGTCGCCACGTCAGCAGTCGTCGCCTCCCTGTACCAAAAGGGACATACCTTTTCGAACCACGTGTGGAAATAAATGGCCGTCATCAGCAGCATCCACAAGTTCAGTCCCAAGACGCCCAGCGCAAACTTGCCACCGTAGCCGAGCAAGGGGCCGCCCACAGCGACGGGCTCGGTCCGCGCCTCCGCCTCGACGCCGGCGCCCTTGACCGCGCCGTCACTCATGACGACGCACCGCTCCTCGGCGAGCCATCCGGCCCAGCGCGCCAGCGGCCACAGCACCTCGTGCATCAGCATCGCGGACCCGAGCGTGAGCAGGAAGACGTGACCGGAGATGTCGTGGCCGCCGCGCCAGCGGCCCCCCGACGCCTTGCACGCGACGGCCGTGAAGACCGCCTCCACCGTGCTGCCGGCGGCACCGGCGGCGGCGAGCTCGCGCTCCGCCAGCTCGCACTGGCCGCCGGTCCAGCGGAAGCCGCGGTCGATGAGCGGCGCGCCAAAGCACCACTGCGCGACCAGCACCCACCACGCGGTGACTGCGGCCCAGCGAACTGCGGCCCGCGCGCGCGACGTGGCGGCGGCACCGGCGGCCGGGTGGGCTAGGACAAAGGCGAGCAGCGCGGCGCTCGTCCAGGCCCAGCCGCGCTTGACAAAGTAGACGTTGAAGAGGTTGGACTTGCGCGCAAAGTAGCTGGGCGGGGCGGAGCCGTCGGCGGCGCGGTGCGACTGCGAGGCGGCGTCGTAGGTGAGCGCGCGCGTGTCGGGCGAGAGCAGCGCGAAGAGCGAGCCGAAGAGGAGCAGCGCGGGGAACAGGCCGAGGCCGAGACGCTCGACGGGGGTCGGGAGGAAGGGCGAGGTGCGCCGCGTGGCGGAGGACATGGCGGGGGACGGGGATGATGGGGTTGAGGGTTGGTCGGTGGCTCGTCCGAGGGCTCGTTTGGTGGCGGGCATTGCGCCCCGGCCGCGTGTGTTTTCGAGTGTGATTGCGTCTGCGGTTCTTGCAGGTGGGCGCAATAAGTAGTAAATTCGGTGGTTGCGGGATGGGGACGCAGCAGCAAATTTTGAAAGTGGCCAGATGTCGTGATGGATGCTATCTTGCAATAACTTTTTGCCTGGCTTAACCTATGACGTGGGCTTGCTAGAATTAGTGGTTCCTCTGCCAGCCCACAGTAGGCACAGTGGTCTCTCCATTACCCGTCGGTAGCATCAATCAACTGAATAGTTGAACATGGTTAACTTGCTCATTTATTATGACTGAAATAATAGAAATAGTAGAGGGCGTGCAATAAAAATAGCACTTTTGCAAGTTTTGCTAGCAATGCTGGCCGTTTGGCTTCAACGTCCCCTGGTAGTTGAGACATCTCCCCGTACACAATCAGTACTTGTGAGTGAGAATATGTAGCGACATAGGCGTATTTCATCTTCCATGTTCGCCAAGCGATCTTGCTTCAGCCTCCGATCCCGGCGTGATTCTATCCATATCCAACCAATGCTGTCGGCCTGGCTAGGTGGTACGCTACAACAAGTGGCGCGATGGCGATTCCCGTACTCGGATGTATGCCCAAAAAGAAAATCAGGTTCGTATTGCGCAACTTGGCCAAAGAATAATACGGGCGGCCCCTATAGCCTCGGGGAGAATAAGAAGCCCGGCCGAGTGGCGGGCGACTGTTTCAACCTATGAAGAGCCATTGAGGATCAGCCCAGGCAGGTCAAGGAGAATGAGGAAGGGAGCCTTGGAGAGAGGAAATGTAAACAAAAGAGCTCGGGGCAACCCGCCATTGGCGTCACGACGTCACCACACCAAAACTGCCCCAGATTGGTGATCGTCTTCATTTTCCCGTCCGTCCCCGTCTTCCTTTAGGCTACATAAAGGTACTCGTAATCAGGTGTCCAATCGTGATGGGTTACTTGTCAGCCGCTAATTTGGATTGGACTGGAGGGGATTCCCACGAGACAAGTTCTACTCTTCATTCCTACCTCAAGAACCATTAATAAGTAGCCTTGACTTCTACCATGTCTTTAACGGAGTAAACAAGTACTATAGTTTCAGTCGCATAAATTATTTACCAAGTACTGCTCCTCTCCGCAAACCTGGAAAGATGACGGCGTCGCCAAACGAGCAACCGATTCAGCAGGTACCAGGTACCAGGTTTAGCAGGCTTATTAGCAGGTTTAGCAGGTACTTTGGTGCCTGTCTAGACAGACAGCTGCGCCGGACTAGGTACTAGGAAAGGCAAAGTAAACAACAAGCTCCTTGACGTGCATATGATAGTTTGGATGGAATAGGCTGGTGCTGATATCCTGTCTGTTCAACTTCTGTACATGCTGCTGGCCTACTTCCTTGCCTGTTGCTTGCTGCTTGTTGATACGTAAGCCACAACACCAAGAAGGAACAAAGGACCTGGCGCACGCGCTTCCCCCTCCATCGACACCTAACACCTAACTTAGTCAACTGCACACTCTTTTAACCTTTTAACCTTTTAACCTTTTAATCCTTTAACCTTTTCTCGCTCCCTGTCACAAACATCCTCCTCCCCCCATATCCCGCCTCACCTCCATCGCCATGGTCAGCACGCGCTCCTCCTCGTCGCGCGCCGGCAGCGCCGCCCCCGAGACGCCCCTCCCCGCGCCGCCCGCGACGCCCTCCTCCCGCCCCAAGCGCGCCGCCTCGCGCAAGTCGCTCTCCGCCTCCTCCTCCACGACCTCGCCAGCGCCTGCTGCTCCTGCCGCCAGTGCCGCCGTTGGGTGGTCGCACGCGCCCGACGCCGCCACGCTCCTCTGGCTCGCCATCTCGCTGCCCCTCGTCATCTGGGACACGGTGTACGTGCTCGGCCGGCCGCACACGATGGAGAACGGCTGGCTGCACTGGCCGCTGTGGACGCCATACCGCCTCTACGGCGAGATCGACCACGTCTACGGCTGGAAGGCCTTCCACGCCAAGAGCGGCTTCACCGCCGCCCAGGGCGCCCTCAACGCGGTCGAGACCGCCATGTACCTGGCCTACGCCTGGCCTTGCCTGACGGCCGCCGGGCGCCGGGCGGTGACGGGGCGCGCCGGCGCGTGGGCGCTCTTGATCGGCTTCAGCGCTGCCGTGATGACCCTCTCCAAGACGATTCTTTACTGTACGTGTCTCGAGAGCTCAAGGCGCTCTTGCAAGACTCGCGTGCGCGTTGTCTGTGAAAAGGTGTCTGCTAACAACCTCCGTCTGCAGGGCTCCATGAATACTACAGCGGCTTCGACAACATCGGCCACAATGACCTGGTCAGCCTCGTCTTTCTTTGGATCATTCCCAAGTGCGCACCGCCCCCTCTTCCGTGCTCCGTGGTTACCTTGCTAACAACATCCGTCCCCTCTTGCAGCGGCGCATGGCTCGTCGGCTCGACATGGATGATTTACTCACTCGGCAGCGACATCCTCCGCGGCATCGAGGCGGCGTCGCATATCAAGACCGAGTAAAGCGGCGCGGCGATAGAAGAGCAGAGCAGAGACAAGGTTCCGCTCTCTACATCAAATCGTATAATATACCACTGTTTCATTTTTGTATAGTACGCGACGGACGCACAGATAGCAAACACCGTCGTATTAACCCAAGCAAGAACCAAAAAAAAAAAAGAAGAGAGGGAGGTAATCGAGGGAACTGGTTGGAGTTGAAATCATTCTTATTAGTTCTGGGCAGTCGAGGCGTTTTAGTTGCTCTTGGTTCAGTATTAGTATCAACAATGCCATCATTATGAAGACTATAAACGCTATTATTAACACCATCAATACCATCATATTTCGTTTGATTGATGCTCTTTGTATATTTCTTGGTCGGCAGTGCGTATCCCAGTGTTTGTCGGGGACGCCTACCGAACCTCTGTCAAGCCGCCCAGGTCATTATACTGCTCCCAGCCCGGCACCGCTGCCACGTCGTCCATGTGCGTCGTCCGCAAGTGTTCGCCGTCCAGAAACGCCTGCATTGCGATCCACTCTTCCGCCTCGGACTGCAGCGTGACGACCTCGTCCTCCTCGCATATGTCCTGCGCGACCATGGCGCGCCCCGGCAGCGACCAGCTCTCCGGCAGCAGGCTCTTGCGGATGCTCGAGGCGCGGGACGGCGTGCCGGCGGCGGCGGTCTGCGGCGGCGGCGGCGGCGGCAGCGGCTCCTTGCTGCCGGAGAAGGAGGCACGGCGCATGCTCGAGGTGCGGCCGATGGTGTCCAGCACCGCCTTCATCGGGTACCGGTGCGTGAGGCTCCTGTGCGACGAGTTGCGGACGATGATGGGCTCGACGGCGGCGGCGGCGGCGGGTTGGTGGTGGTGGTTCTCGAACTCGTCCGTGGCGATGGTGGCGGGGGAGGCCGGGCTGGAGGCGGGCTGTGAGTGCGTCGCGTCGATGAAGCTCGCGCTGCTGCTCCGGTGGGAGCTGCTGCGGCTCTGGCTGGAGGCCGGTGCGATGCGCGGGTACGCGGTACCGGCGCGATGGGGGGCGCGAGGCGAGGTTTCGGGAGACCAGAGGGCTGCGGCTGCGGAATTGTCGCAGCCCACGGTGTTGCGTCGTCCGAGCTTGACCTCATTGGTGCCGTTCCCGTAGCCTTCAATCACGATTTCGTGGTAAGCACTGCTGCCTGCCGTAGCAGACGTGACAGAAGTCGCGCTTGCCGGGCGTAGTCGTCGCTTTATCGAGTCCCGTATTGTTGATTGACGCTCAAGCCGAGGCTTCTTGACGAGCTTCGCTGACGATCGCCTCGTTGGTGATGATGTGGGCTGGCTCAGCATTGACTGTCTGCGGGCGAGCTTTGTTGGCTGCTGGGGCGACTCCACACTGTGCGTCAACGCAAAATAGTCAATGTCCGGTTTGATTTCCACCTCGTCTGCGAATCGGGGTTGCCAAGGCTCATTGGTCGGCGGAGGCATCGTCGGCAAGGCGCTGACCCGAATCGGGAGCTCCATTGTCGTATTCAAACTATCGAGCGCAGTGTCCCAAGGCGGTGGCTCAATCGCGGCGCTGAGAAAATAGGGTGCTTGTTCGCCGGCGACTTCCGGCGCCGTTTGCGAGATGCTGCGCAGAACCTGGCACATGGCGTATATCAAGATCCATCGCACTTTGCGACCATCTGTGATTGATATGCTTGATCTGTCCCCCTTGTTGGCGGACGGCTCAAGAGACGTGCCTTCAAAGTCGCGATACATGCGTACGAGACTATTCTTGGAATCTCGCCAGTTGGAGGCTTTGATCAGAGCTGTATGGGCGATAAGTCGATCCGACGCCTTCTTCGTCTCTCCACAGCCAAGCCACGACATGCGGCGCGTGCGAAGCCCGGACGTATCGGGGAGACGAGGCATGGGATGTGAACGGGTGTCGAAGGAGTTGCGACTGTCGAATCCCCGGATGATTTGCAGGATGCACAAGCCGCCTCCATTGCTTCCCTTTAATGTCCCGGGTGCCCCGATGCCGTCGTCTACAAGAAGGTCGTACAAGGCTTCAAAGTCTTCCAGCATCGCCTGCACAATCTTGGAGTCGAAATCGCTGGGAGGAAAAGAGCCAAACTTGGCAGTGTAGAAGACCAGAAGAGCGCTGCGAAACCTGTCCAGGTGGGCACGCATGTCGCGAGGCAGGCCCATTCGACTCTCCGAAAACTCGTCGTCGAGAAATGATCCGAGATCGTCAATGGCGGTGCTCAACTTCGTATTCAACTTCTGGCTTGCCGTTCTTATGAGCTTTCTGGACGCAAGGCTAACTTTCTAGACGCCTTGTTAGCAGAATGGATAGGTGTTATAGTTTGAGGTAGGATGCTTACTGTGTATTCACTGCTTTGGTATATTCGATCGCCCATACCTACGCAATGCACAAATGCTCTGGAATATAGTTCTCGAAGGCAGAGAGACTCTGCAAAATATAGAATGGCAAGAGCATGACTCGGTTGTGCCACCACATTCAAGTATCCTGCGAAATCAAGATACGCCAACAGGTCGGGGGTAGAGTCTGCAACAAGCGGCCGGTAGCCGACCATGCTTTGAAAAAGGGTCACAATCTCTCCACCAAGATGTTCGCCGACGAGAGGAAGCCCCAATACCCACGCCAGAAGGTTGCGGATTGATATATGCTGCCGCGCAACTTCCGAGCGTGTACTGCGCGCTGCGGCTGGCACGTACAATGAGACTATTCGCCTCGGGCGCAATCGATTCCAGTCGGCGTCTGTTTTGGGGAGATCAAACGTATGGCCCTGCTTATCCATGTACTTTTCGATGAATCCATAACACCGTGCGCGGGTCAAGGCGGTAAAGTCGATGCGAAAGGAAGCCCCGGCATTGCACTGTCCCTTGCCATATAGATAGACGAGACAGTTGCCGTTGGCGGCCCACAGCTCCGGTTCCTGTCTTGTTAAGTTATGTTCCAATCAGGCTGTTGCAGAGTTCTTACCCTGTGTAATCCGTCCCATTCAGACGTTGTCCGTCTTCGTCCATTCCACAGTTTCGCCGTGGGCGCAGCGCTCGTCCTCATCTCGTCAAGCAATTGAGAGCGCCTCAGCACAACACTGGACGCAAGAAGAAGAAAGGGAAAAAAAAAAGAGAAGTCGAAGAGATTCCAGATCTCCTGTTGAAGGGTATCCGTACACACAAAGAAACAACCGTAATGGTAGGTGCTGGTGGCAATAGCCGCTGCAGGCCTTGTCGCACAACCCAAGCTTTGACGCAGAATGGATCTATCAGACACGAGCTTCTCGTTTTTC
Source organism: Cordyceps tenuipes (assembly GCA_025583755.1). Taxonomy (NCBI): domain Eukaryota; kingdom Fungi; phylum Ascomycota; class Sordariomycetes; order Hypocreales; family Cordycipitaceae; genus Cordyceps; species Cordyceps tenuipes. The sequence goes on along the minus strand of JANZYN010000049.1, from coordinate 63,704 downwards.
TGCCGTGAAAGAACAGCCACTGGGGAGATTTGGTTTTGATTTTGGTCGCGCAGCTAGACAATGGCGCCCATGCGGTGCTTCCCACACGGGAACAAGGCTGGTTGCGGCGGCGGCGGCGGCGACGGCGGCGGCAAAGTAACGTAACTCCTCGAGCTCTCTCTCAATAATAGCACGCGGCGAGTTTGTCCATAATAAGAAAGTGAGGTCGATCGTTATGCGGCATCGCCGGCGACTGTCCAGCTAGACAGACAGACAGACAGACAGACAGACAGACAGACAGACAAAAAGGGAAGGCCTCCGCCAGCAGGAAAGAAGACGAGCCGCTGGGGATTTGGCAGGGGCGAGAGGTGCTAACGAGAGTGTATTGTCCGGGGGCCAGCGTTTTAATATGCCCAGCTCGATTCAATATGCACACCCCGGCTATATTACCTGTCTGTACGGAGTAATCCATGTGTCGGGGCCCGGCAGCTATGCGCCGATGTACAGCAACTATTGCGCAGCTATGTGCCACCCGGACCCGCCAATCGTTATTGCGGCCACACCAAAATCTTGGATTCAGGCGCTATTAGTTGGGCGGTTTCTGAAGAATGGCATGTTCGCCCTTGTCAGGGCAACCAGGATCAGGATGGAACTGGACTACGAGTTTAGCGAGTTTGGGCCTCTGGGGAGCAGAGGGAGCGCTGGATTGAAGGTACCAGGCGTCGGGGTTCGCCGCGAGGACAATTGATCGAGAATCATGGCAGGGGACTGGGCCCAATTACAAAACGTCATGCATCCGGAGAGAGCCAAGGACGAGTACGTATCATCACTACACCTTGCCAGCTGAAGGGCTAGGGAGCGACCGAGCTAGGGCCGCACGTTGGGCTTGAGCCGAAGGGCTGTAATTGGCGTAATTGGGCGGCCCGGCTCTCACCACGGAAGCAGCCAGGGGCGGGCTTGGAGGGCCAAAGCACTGAGCTGGTTCATTTTAGTCAAACTGGGGAACAAAACTTAAAACGAAGGAGAAGAAGAAAGGGAAAGGAAGAAAGGGGAACGAAGAAAGGGAAAGGGTGAGAAAAAAGAAGGAAAAATAAAAAAAATAAAAATAAAAAAAAATAAGAAAAAAAGGAAAAAAAGAAATCCAGCAATTACTCTTACAATAGCATCCACTTCCACCAATTGAAACGCCTCTGACGAATCCTGCAGTCATGACAGAGTTCGCCGTCCAGCGGTCACGTCAGAGACGTGCTGAAACCAAGGATTACCGGCGATGGGCGCTGTGCCAACACAGACAGCAATGCAATTCAGCATGGCGTTGTTGATGCATGTCTTTCGTCATGGTTGGTGCAGGGATGGGCCGCCGTCTGCGTCTGGTGGCAGCTGAGACATGCACGATCGACCATTGCAGACGGACCTGGCTAGTCCTCTTCAGCGAATTGGCCGGCTCCATTCTACAGCCATGGATGGGGTGCAGACTTGATTACAGTTTTATTACAGTTTTATACTAGTACTAGGTAATCCATCTTGGGCCATACTGGCCCACGCCGCCACGGGGTCATCAGTAGTTATACATATGTAGGTACATCGGTACGTACATTATTCCCTCTAGACGAGGTAGTTACTAAAAATGGTCACTACCTGCAATCTACTTCGTACAAATACGCTTAACCAACAACCACTCAAAAATAGGGCCGACCTGGCCATTTAAACTCCGCCATGCTACCGTCCACCATCTACTAGTACGTAGTAGGTACATTGCTACTAGTTATTATATCAAAAGCTTCACATTATATTCACCTCTTTACCCCAACCATCCACAGCCCCGGGCGAAACAATTCTTCGTATTTATTCCGGCCAAACTGCACCATCTCGGTGTTTTAGTGTCTTCCGTACTGAAACCCCTGATGAAACCCTACCTTCACTGTATTGATGATCCCTCCCCCCCACGCACAGATCCTGCAGGCTGTGGGCCTAATTATGTCGTCAAAACTGCAATGTCGTCGTCAATGCCACCCCATACCGGGATTCTACGTGAGGAGAACCTCGTTCGTCGCCACATCTTCGGATCCGGCGACCGATCAATACCGACAAATTCGTTGCCTCAAATTGGCCTGCCGCTGCCAGGCTCCTCTGTCAAAGACCAAACACATTCTCATCGTGTCCGTGAATGTTGACACAGGAGGAGGCTACGTACGACCTTATTTCGCAAGATCAAAGTTTCCACATCGGCAAACCAAAATATATTTGATACCCACCATCTCACTAGTCACACCTTGACCGACTCACAGACGACTATTAAAAGCGTCAAATCGAGATACAAAACCCTGCATGCAGGCAACAAGGCGCTTCCTATTAGGGGCCACGGAAACGCACGCACACCAACTGCCATGGCTACCCAAATCTCAACACTTGAAAAAAAAAATTACAGAAGACAGAGATTACATCCTAGTGGCCCATTGAATAAAGGAACATCTCAAATTTCTGAACAATATGGGAACAAGCATCGCTGCCCGAGCATGCTACATACTGGATACAGCACAAGCCGCCCACCATACCCTGCAACTGTACCATCGGTATAGCCTGGAGAATCTCCTCCGCGCGCCAAACATACCTTGTGTGATCCTTTCCGGCCTCATTCTGCTAGGACCGATGCCTTTTTTGCCCTCCAGAGACTTCTCATGCTTGCCGCCCTGGATATGTCGGCCTAATCCCACGCCTTGGCGCTTATGAGCCCGCAACCACTCGGCGCCCAAAGCTCAACGGCCACAGTACTCGAAGCAGTTGCCCGTTCCCCGTCTCCCCTGCCGGCGGACAAGCCTCAGGAGGATCCGGGTCTAGAGAAACCGCCGAAGTTGACAATCGGCGCTAAGCGAAAACTTTGGCGGGAGAGGAGAGCAATCCATTGAGCAAATGAGACTCTAGAAAACATAAACAGCCTGGAGCAAGAACGCCAGCCACAGTCCTGATGATGCGACATGGCAAATAGTGTTGTCCCAGGCCCGGCTCACGGATCAGTGCTTTCGGCACAGCCGGGTGGCTACCTGCATCTAGTCAAGCGCTATCTCGGTGAACTAAAAACCTTCAACATTGAGATCTTGAAGGCGGCCGCGATATGTTCCCAGCAGTCATCGTGTAGCTGGCAAGATACTGTCGAGGGGATTTTTTTTTGCTATAACAGGCCTGGGGACAAGCGAGTAAGTTCATGCGACGAGGTGGCTTTGTCACTGCAACCCCAGAATTGCCCCAGCATGGCTTCAGCGGCACTTCTCATATACCGCAATGATGTTTGCACGAACATGTACTGATGGTGAGTACACCTTGAGCAGAGCACCCTCTTTTGTGGCAGCATCTTCAAGTCCAAGCCGGAAAGGCCGGTGTGTTGCTCATGGTGGACACTTGAGACGGCGATCCTATACGACCCAGGCCCATCTTATGATACATATTAGATAATGCCACACCAATGCAACACATCACGAGGGCAAGGCCGTATATTGCTTTGCTTTGTATTTCTGGAAACCGAGCGGGGCAAGGCAGTCTTGACGTTAGGCTCTACCCAGCTTCTCAGGACAGGGTTTTGCTGTCGTGGCATCTGGGGTCGAGGAGAGCGGCTTGCAATATGGGAGGAATGGCTCGTATCCGGGTCGACGCCAGAAACTGTACCCGAGCAGGCCGTGGCGTCGTGCGAGGAAGGAATGTGGATGAGAGTGCCACGACGTAAATCGCTGTCCATTTTGGTCGTGAGCCACACCGATGTTGGGTTATAGCTTGCTATGCTGCTTTCACCGCGTATCCGACTTTTACAGAACCTGCGGCGACACGGTTGTCCTCGTATGGATGACGAGGGCTTGTCACGGCGAAAGCATAGCAGCACGGCGGCGCAATCGTATCTAGTCGACTCGGAAACCTAAAATTGAAAAGCAGCAATCAGCGGCTCGAATAGGATGAAGCAATGTGTTACATGAATGAGACGCATGTTGCAAATGAGAAAAACCTTGCTTTTTAGAGTGGATGAGGTTGCGTTTGCAGGAAATCAGAAACCAGCACGCCAACCAACTGACCGAGAGCTCACCGAGCTCAACAGGACAAACAGGGTGGGGCATACATACACACCTCCCTCCAGTAACGTCCTCCCCTGAGGGCGCCCAGGATCGTCTCGAGATTCTGCGGCATTCGGTTGCTCTGCGGCCCAGAGTCTAGAATGGCGACAACAACGCCTTATACATACATTCAATGCTCATGCTCCGACCAACCTCCAGCTGATGCTGGCCGGGGCTCGCCGACCAGTACCTCTTCCGACGAGGACGAGCGCACATTCGACCCCCGCGCTCCACGATCAAGCTACAGCCTGTACCCCCTCGAATACCTATCGTATTGTGAAGACTGTCAACAAATACGGTGCCCCCGCTGCGTGACGGAGGAAACTGTCACATATTTCTGCCCAAATTGCCTTTTCGAGGTTCCTAGCAGCAATCTCCGAAGTGAGGGCAACAGGTACGCTTCCACTGCTGTTGTGCCTGCCCTCACTATGCTAACCAGTGCTCGATAGATGCACACGAAGCTGTTATCAGTGCCCAAACTGCATCGGCCCGGTTCAAGTTGTTACGGTTCCAAATGCCGCCGAGGCGAAGCTGCTCGGGCCTGACGGCACATCCAGCGCAAGCACCGGGCCGTTTGTCCTCATCTGTCAATACTGCAACTGGTCGTCCCGCGAAATCGGTATCGAATTCGATCGCCACAGCGGCATACACTCGCAATTGTCTCGGGTTAACAATGGCGGCGAGCCCAAGATTACCGCAAAGGAGGTCAAAGAGCGCCGCAAAGAGACACACGACGACACCCCACTCTCCGATGAACTCGTAGATGCCGATTTGCAATTCGCGAATTTGAAGTCATTCTATCAGTCGCAGCTGGCAGATGTAGGAGCTACGCTGGGCGGGATATCGCCACATGACACTGGCTTCTCCTCCCCAGCCGCGTTGTCACGGATCATGTCGTTGTATACCGGTCGTGGAGGGCAAAAGTCGCAGCAGGGCGTGCCGTACATTATGCGGGAGGCTTCGAGTACCGACGAGGGCCTCAAGCTAGCACAACTGAATGACTCCCCGTCTGTGAGAAAGCTTACTACTGGTGGCTGGGACTGCACTGCTGGTATAGAGCAAAAGGAGAACCAGCTAGCGGGCGTCCGGTTCCAAGACGAGCTACGACCAATACCATATTTGCTTCGTACCAAACGCTCGAAGCGTTGTCCTGCCTGCAGACATATTCTTTCGAAACCAGAGAGCAAAGTCACGTCAACAAGGTATAAAATCCGCCTTGTCGCAAGATCATACATTCCAACAATCACGATTCGACCCTTCCAACCAACCGCCAATCCTATTCCCGTCACCTATCGCCCCGGACTGTCCGAGGAGGGCCCGTTGAAGCCTCTAACGCCCTGCCAGTACATCATCACCTTCAAGAACCCGCTGTTTGAGAGCATCAAAGTTTCGCTGGCCACCCCAAATTTCACGCCTGGCAGATTTGCAAGCACAGTCACTATACTCTGCCCACAGTTTGACGTTGATGCCAACACTGATATGTGGGATGATGCGCTCAAGGATGATGGCAGGGACCGCACCGATGGCTCCAACCAAGTCGAAGTGGGCAAAATTTGGGAACGGGGTCGCAACTGGGTCAGCATCATCCTCGAGGTCGTCCCAGCCTCTTTGTCCAGCGACCCCGACAAGCTGCCGCTCAAAGAAGGGGAGGATATTCTGGAAATACCCATGTTTGTGAGAATGGAGTGGGAATCTGATGTTCACAACGACATGGGCACCCCGCTGGGCAAGGAACGGGATGCAAGAGAGAAGCGAGAACTGGCGTACTGGTGCGTACTAGGAGTAGGGAAAATTGCACAGGAGTAAATGCAAGGAAGAAGCGTATTGCATTTATAGATACCCGAGAAGTCACATTGGAGCAGTCACATTGGTACTATGATAGGTTTGATTGAATGGTGAAAAATCAAGTAGCATAAATCATTTATGATAGCTACTTTTCGCAAGACGCCAAGCCCTTTTGACCAACCATCAATGCTAAATGGCACATTTCAACCCAACCAATCATCATCCGCGTCTCATTTAACCCTTTTTATTTTGGAGTTGATAGATTGCCTAGTACTCAGCAGCGGTCTGGGGGAACTCGAAGCTGACGTTGCGGCCGGTGAGGCGGCGGTAGACCTCAGCGTAGGTGTCGACGCGGTAGTCGACGCCGGCACGCTCCTTCTCGTCGAGGATGACCTTGAGGAGCTTGCTGCCGTCCTCCTTGGTGCGGACACGCTTGCCGACAATCTCCACGGGGTAGCAGAGATCAGCGAGGATGGCGTCGTGGACGGCGGTCAGGGTGCGGGAGCGGGGACGCTTCTGCTTCTGGGTGTTGCGGGCGCGGGCGGAGCGCTTGGGGCGGGGGAGGATGCGGCGCGAGGCGAGGATCAGGACGTGGCGGTCCGAGAACTTCTTCTCGAGCTCACGGGTCAGACTATTCGGGGAAAATGTTAGTCAATGGGGCCAGGGGGGGGTAGTGGCGGCCCACGGGTGGTGGGAAAGATGACATACCGCTGCTGGACACGGTGGAAGCCCTGCAGGGAAGGGACGGGGACAAAGATGACAACAGCCTTCTTGCCGTGGCCGACCTCGATCTAGAAACAGACCACAAGTCAGCATGCGAGCTCCAGGACGCAAATGCCCTTGGACCGCTTCCCGTCCTGTTCCGCGAAGCGAATTCGACTGCGCGGTTGGCGCTGCGCGACAAAAAGTCCCCTTCACGAAAGCCACGACCAAGAAATTTCCCATATCATCTCGGGGAAAAAATCAATGTTCAGGTTCGCTCGCGGAAGCACGCTCGTCGCTACCATCGTAATCGTCTTTGGGGAACAGGATTGTGTCGAAAAGTCTGGTGTCTCCGGTCTGTGAAGGCATGTTGCTGTTTTTTCAAGTATATCTCACCTCGCGAGCAGAGACAATCTGCAGAGGGCGGAGGGCAGCCTTGAGGTCGGCAGTGTTGCTCTCGAGGTCGTAAAGAGCCTGAGCAATGGCCTGCTCGAGCTCAGAGGGGTTCTGCCTCGAGGGGCTGTTGGCGGCGATCTTGTTCTGGGCCTGGGCGCTCATCTTGACGGTTTTGATGCTCAACGGATTTGCGATGATGGAGAGTCGGGACAAATTCCTGAGCACGAGTTTCGCACAATTGGGCGGTGGCTCTGTAAATTGGGGCTCGCTTGCCCTGATAGATTTGTGGGTCGCATATTTTTTTTGCTGCGCAGTGTGTTGAATCACGTGAAGTACGCGATGTCTTGGCACGCTAGTCCTAATTTAGGATTGCCCTTTTGGGGTGTGAAGGCGGGCTGCGATGGAGAGTGGTTTTGCAACATCGAAAAGTATTCGGTTCGGTGAACAGTTTACCTGTTTTTTTTTTTTTTTTTTTTTCATTTAAGCTTGATGCAATTTAATTTTATGTGAATCAATATTAAGCATTTTTTGTCGTTAAGCGGGTGCAATATGAACAAACAAGGCGTCGAAATACTTGGATATGGCTCCGTTTGCACGCTCAAGGATGTACACGCCCTCCCTCCAGCATCCGTGTAAGTCAAGAACTGTCAAAAATTCCAAAAAGAAAGAAAAAAAAGTTCAAATGCCCAATAATCAGCCTCTAGCTGTATCATATAGTAATCTCCATTGGGTATGATTTCCGGCATTCCCAGATGTGTTGTGTGTTGTAGCTGTGCTGTTCGTGGGCAAGAACAGCTTGCCAGCTGGCCAAGTCGGCCGTTCGTTCGGTTGCCAGCTGGCAAGGAAAGTGCCTGTTCAGCAGCCATGTAAACAGCCTCCGCCGACTTTTCTTCCTGTTCTCTTCTTTTTCCTGCACACCCAGAGATTCTTAATCCTGATCCTACATCTCATCGGGGACAAGTTCGTCGTGCTCCCATTTTGGTACATTAATCACTCCTACTGCCACCCGTTCATACGTTCACTATGACCGCTATCACCATTCTTGTCATTTCTTGGGTCCTCGGGGCGTTTGCTCAGAGTCCTCACAGTATTCCTGGATTCCACTACATCGGCTGCTCATCCATCGACGTTACATGCTTTGGAGAGCCCGTTACCTTTCCTGATGGCTGTGTTACTCCGGAAGCTTGCCAAAAGGCTTGTGAGGGCTTCCAGATGGCCGCTCTTTTGAATGAGTAAGTTTGAATCTTCTAGCTCCATTGATTCCATCTAACATCGCTAGGGAATGCCGCTGCGGAAACGATACTGCTGCCATCACTCCTCAGGATGAAAGCATGTGTGATCACAACTGCGAGAATAACCCGCTTCTCGGCTGCTGTGGCAACTCTTGCCCGCAAGAAAACCCCGGCGTTGCAAACGTATATGGAAAGGAACCAGCCCTTGAGCAGTATACCGCGGCTTCCAACCCAACGACGACGGGCGCATCTTCATCAGTCTCAACGGCTGCTCCTGTCCCTGTCAGCTCACAACTTGTGACTCCCGCCGGAGCAGCACCGGAGCCACAGAGCCAATCTACTGCCCTGCCTGTTTCACAGCCTGCCGCTACTCAGTCGTCAGAGGCTTGCTCGACCTCTCAGCCACCGCAGTATCAAACTGCACAAGGGCAGGCGCCAGAGCCACAGGCATACGAGACATCGATTGCAGATCCTGTCCAAGCCAGCGCATCGGATTCTGCAACATCGGCACCAGCTGTTCCACAATACGAGACCACTATGGTAACCAAAGCAGCACCCACCAACAAGCCTTATGGCGAGCCGCCCATCCCTTCCCAAGTTTCCGGGTCCGACTCTGCTCCTGTCTGCCTACCTTCCTTCTCCTCCATTGGAGGTCTCGCCCTTATCGCGGTTATGATAATGTGATTGTTGGGAGTTTGTTCATTCATTTATTGGGGCCGAGTTTAGCTACGTCATATTTCCATTCGTTTGTTTAGGTCCCATTTTTGGCAGAAATTAGCTTGCGACGCAAATTATTCGCAGTTACCCATGGTGGTTGTAATGGTGGAGGAAATATCTTACACAGATTCTTAGTTACTTGATTGCACTTATATCAGGACCATCAATCCTACACATGTCAATACATGTGATTAATACAGAAGTTGAATTTTCGCTTAACACTTGCCACGATCCCCCCTCACCATTTAGCTGGTTAGACCGCTGACGTTTTGTACGTAGTATTGAAGGATTGCAAGTCCAGGGTAGCGTAAAGGGGGAAGCTCCCCGAAGCGGGGCACGGTGACGTTGGAACCCCGCGCGTATTCAGGGCAGCTCACGAGCTGACAAGAACAAGCCAACTTGGGCGGCAGAGTAAATCAGGGTATTGAGGTTTGCAAAATGCAGTCAGGGATTGCTGGTATGTAAACAGCTTGTGAGGACAAGACCATCGCTCCCTAACCTGATATAGCTTCGAAGGAGCTCCACGAGCAGTTTGGCTCGCTCTTGTCATCTTCGTCCACATTTGCTCTTTTGGTTGTCATCGAAAAAGAGGCGTTGGTACCGATTGCTAGTATAGCTTCGACATCCTCGTTCTCGGGTGACTTGGCATCGCTGCATTCACACATTAAGCCCAACGTCGCACTCTACGCTATTATCCGACGATATGACGCGACGCCGAAGCTGGTGGCAATCTCATACGTGCCGGACGCTGCCCCGGTGCGGCAGAAGATGCTGTTCGCGTCGACACGGCTGACGCTGAACCGTGAGCTGGGCCTCGAGCACTTTCGCGAGAGTCTCTTCTTCACGACGCCGGACGAGTTTTCCGAGGCGGGTTTCAAGAAGGCGGACGCGCACGCGCAGCTCGAGGCGCCCCTGACGGAGGAGGAGCGCACGCTGGGGGAAGTTAAGCGCGCGGAGCAGGAGGCTGGTGCGGGGACCGGGACTCGCGAAATCCATCTGAGCAAGAGCCTCGCAATGCCTGTTTCCGAGGAGGCCATTGCTGCGCTGAAGGACATGCAGGGCGGCCGCGTTGTGACTATGCTGGTACGTTGGAGGCGCCGGATGACGCCTTTTGTTGCTGGAGTCGAGCAAACATAAAACACGATGCTGACAGGAATAGAAAATTAACCCATCCACCGAAGCCGTCGAACTGGTACCCGAATCACCCCGACCCAGCACGATTACCGAGTTGTCGCAGGCCATCTCGAGCACGGAGCCGCGCTTCACATTCTATCGGTACACGCACACGCACGACGGGGCCGAGCAGAGCCCGCTGCTGTTTTTCTACACGTGCCCGACGTCGACGGGCGGCGCCAAGTCGTCCATCAAGAACCGCATGATGTACCCCCTGATGAAGCGGGCGGTGCTGGCAGTGGCGGAGCAGGAGGCGGGCCTGACGGTGGACAAGAAGTTTGAGGTGGAGGAGACGAACGAGGTAACGGAGCAGCTGGTACTGGAAGACCTGCATCCGAAGCCGGCGGCGAGGCAGGGGTTCAGCCGGCCGAAGCGACCCGGCCGGTGAGACAGCAGGGTATGACGGCGGCCCATGGCGAAAGCGCCCGCTAGCAGTACACGAGATGATTGCATTAGTTTCAAGTTTTTTTTTAGTCTATTTGTTTTCAAACATCCAAGAAATTCGACAGAAGATCAAAGGCGAGACATGTAGAAATATCCAATTCCCAGTTTCTGGGGCCCTCAGCCAATGTCGGCATGCCAACAAATAAAGCAACCAAATGATGCCTCTAAACCGAACAATAAGGAAATAAATCAAAGAAAAAAAAACCCCCATGTCCTATACTACCCAACTGCTGTATAGTCCAAAGAGCAACCACAGATCCTCGTCGACGGGGTATATAACTACGAGTTTATATTCTTCCGATACAGCGCGAGCGTGTGCTGTGTGTGTATACGTCGAGGGCATTCGGGAAGTCGCGTGATATGCGGATGCCAGCATCTTCGCCCCTCGCAGCGCCGCCCCCTTACTCCTCAAACGTGCCGCCGACAAACGCGAGGTTGCTCTTCTCGAGCTTCTCCCTCAGGTACTCGTAGACGGTGAAGGTGACGGCCTGACCGGGGGCGACGCGCATGATGCGGGGGGTGATGCCCTTGTAGAAGGCGTGGAAGCCCTCCTGCTTGAACATGTCGGCGGCGATCTGGGTGATGCGGACCCAGGCGCTGACGCCGGGGCGGGCGGGGGACTTTTGCAGCCTGGTCTTGATGGTGTCGATCGGGGCGTTGCTGAGGGGCCCCATGGCGCCGGAGACGAGGCCGATGAGGGTGGTCTGCCAGCTGGGGAGGGTGCCGGCGGCGTGGCACTCGGGCTGCCAGTCGACGAGCCAGCGCTTGAAGTAGGAGTAGGCGGTGAAGTTGACGGCCTGGTTGGTGCCCTGGCGGAGGGCGGTGAGGGAGACGCCGCGGTAGAGGGCGCCGAAGCCCTCCTCGCGGACGACGGTGTAGAGGGCGTGCGCCGCGTTGCGGTACTTGGGCACGTCGAGCGGGTCGGCCATCGAGTGGCTCTGCGCCTGCAGCCGGATCTTGATCACCTCCATCGGCGTGACGACGGCGACGGCCTCGGTCACGCCGGCGGCGAGGCCCGCGAGGAAGACGCCCCGGCCGGACACGGTGCCCGTGGTCGGGTCCCCGAGCAGCTGCTTGTACCACTCGAAGGAGGTGAAGCGGATGGCCATCTTGGGCACGATGCCGGTGAGCACGGCGCCGAGACCCTTGTACAGCGCGAGGGGCGTCTCCTTCTGGACGATCTCGATGCCGGTGCGCACGAAGCCGCGCCGGGGGGCGCCGGGGGCGCGGGCGCGGCGGGAGAGCTGCATTCGGACCTTGATGGTGTCTGAGGATGCATGTCAGCGATTTTTGCCGTTTTTTTTCCCCTCAATTTTTCAGAATTAATTTTTCCTCCCTCGTGATAGAGATGCCAATTGGGCTCGTTCCCTTAGGAGCATGTCACTGTCTGTCGCATGGCCGTTGTGCCGCGATCCCCGCGACCGGCTTTGTGGGGAAAAATGGGCGCTGCCGAGCTTCTCTGTGCGGCTGGAATTCTAGCAACAAACTTACCGAGCGGATGGCACACGAGGGCCTCCATCATGCCGGCAGAGCCACCAGCTGTAAGAAAAGTTAGCCAATGGGACAATTCAATTTTTTTTTCTAGATTGCGACAGCATTGGAAAGACGCAGTGGCGTACCGATCAGGTTGACAGCCGCCGTGGGCGGCTTCCTCTTGCCGTCAGCGGCTTGGCTCGGCATAGCTGTGGAAGGGGGGAGGGGAGAGAGTCGGCGGATGGGTTGCGATTGAAGTAGAGAGAGAAAGAACAAGGCTCGATCTTGTGGATGCGACAATTTTCAGCAAGCAGAAAGCAACGCCACGTGTTTCTTGGGTTGTTGCGACGAGGGAAGAAATGACGCTGGCCGGGCCGAGGGATCGTTTCGGAAGACAGGAAGGGCCGGCGGCACGGCGAGTAATGGATGAAACAAAGCAGGTAGGCAAGTAACGACGCACCAGCGAATGGTGTACTCTTGTTCGAGAAACTAGGAGAGCGGAGAGGTTCAAGAAAACCGGGCGACAAGATGTCAATCAATGTTCAAGAGAAGAGGAAGAGAAGGAGAAGAAAGAAAGAGTTGCAACAGCCGGCTTCGACCAGAAAAGGTACGGTACAGTCACCGGCTCTCCGATGTTAGTCTGGCCTTGACCCTTTTTGGAGCACATGCAGGCCGACTACACATCAACTCACTCACTCATAGAGCTTGCTCCAAACCATCCCTACTTTTAGCATATGATTCTGGGTCCCTCACGCCTGCTCCCCCGCCGCCCAGGCAAACTAGACTTATCTTATGGCGTAAGGGAGGGGAGTGAGGGGAGTGAGGGGAGAAAACCCCCGGATCCTTTTCCCCACCAGAAGGCGTGTCGGAAAGGGAACCGGGCATGCTTGTGTAGTTAGATTTCTCTTGAGCCGCATTGGCTTGAGCGCGCGTGCGCCCGCCCTTGGTTCTCTGCGAGATGGGTTTGTCTTGTTGACCTTTCCGGGCGCTACCGGGTCGGTCGGTCCAAAGGGTATTCATTGCATGTTCGGCTGGAAGGCCGACGCCTTGTGAAATTCCTCGCTTTCCGAGCGCCCTTTCTGTTTTGGTAGAGGGAAGAAGATCCCACCAGTAGTGCTTCTCACGCCCACTTCTCAGTCAGATGAACCAATGCACTGGGCATCATCTACATCACCTCACCCTCTCCACAGTTTGCTGAGGGCTTACTACAACGGCATCTCATAGCTAGGCCTGCCAAGATTATGAATAGTGAGAAAGGCGCCTAGTTACTTTTTTTCTTAACTGCCATCCTTCATGCTATTTTATTTATTCATGTAAGCAAGACGGGCTGTCTGATCTGTCAGCAAGGCAGTGCCTGAGCATCTGCCTGCAGGTATGCATGCTTATTTTTAATGTAGATATTTATAATGGTAGATGGTAGATGGATTGCCTTCACCATGACCTAATTATATTATCGGCAATTGAGTAACAATTGTCTTTTAGACCACCTCCCAGAACAGTACTGAAATTGGTCACCAGCAACTACCTAGGTAGCGAACTAATACGGGCGCTCCCTCTATAAGCTGAGCTGGCGGGCCGCTTTAGGTAGGATATCAACAGTTTGGCCTTATTCCTTGCCGAAGCCATCTATAAGAACAGGAATAACACGCCAACAAACAAGTAAATTACCAGCGCAAGATGATCATCCCCGAGCCGTTCCGACTGCCCGTCTCGCCCAAAAACACCGTTTCACCCGCGGAAGAGCCCCCCGGAAAAAAGGCTGCGGAACGTACTCTGCCGAGGTTCTCAGTGTTGGCCTTATTTCACCCCCTAAAAGGCCAACTTTGCTCCCGAGATTCGATCTTTACCCGCTTTATCCCATCAATAACCTCGGGAACCGCAAAAACATTAAAAAGCCCCCCCAAAATAGCCCGTCCAACTCTTGCTACGCGAATCGTCGGGAGATATGGGGGGCAGCTGAAGGCAAAAAAAAAAAAAAAACTCCGGTGCAAGCAGCGGAGCTCCGACCGGACTCCGGGGCGCTATCGCCGCCTTTCTCGACAGAACGGAAATGCGAGACGCCCCATGCGAAAAGAAGAGGAAGGAGGCTGTTCCATCACATCGCTGGGCTGGCATTGCATTCCTGTCCCTGGAGCATCAAGCACGGGTGGCCGATCGGAACCAATTTCCCACCAGCAAGCAAGCCCCTTGGTTCGTCGCCGCATGGTACATGGTAGCACGCATTCGTATGACCGCAAAAATGGCCAAATCACTGCGCTCACGCCGCCCTTTCTTGACGGAGCGAGATCGAGGCGGAACAAGGACGGGGGCTCGCCTTGTCTCGAGGCCGAAGATTAACTCTACTAATATATCCCGTAATCCAAGCTCAATCCAGCGTTCCTTGCGCGATCCAACTGGTACATGCGACCAAAACGCCACCGGTATCGCAAGCCGCTAATAAAATGGCCAACACAGGTCCAATTTGACATTCACATGTGACTGAGCACACCACACTCTTCTACCAAGAAGCGAGTTCATTCATATCTTGTTGGCCTGGGCCATAGTTCAAAGCAAATCTATCTCCCCTCTACCTCGGTGTTTTATCTTTTTGCCCTTTCCTGCCATGTCGAGAAAAATCGTTCACGTCAAACAACATTGGCCTGCGTTTTTCCTTGTGGCCTTGTGCATGACAACAAAGGGTATCCAGTGTATAATTCAGTGGCCATGCCATCCTACGCCAAAAAAGAAATCCCAAAAACATAAACAGCTGAAAAGGCGCAAATCTTTTCCCGTCATAATGTCAACCTAGCTTACGAGGGCGTTCCTCGTTCCTCTGTCGACTCGCCCTCAAAGCTGTATAGGCGCACCTCCCCGTCTTCACTTCCGCTCGCCATCCGGCAGTCGCTGAGGCCGACACACTGCACCGGCCCGGCGTGGCCTGTAAAGCTTCGCTCGCACTTCCCCGAGCGAGGCTCCCAAATCTTCGTCATCGAATCGTTGGCCCCGGTGACGACGCGCAACGTGTCGCCCACCAGCCCCCAAATGCCCTCAACGTGGCCGAACATGCTGCGAATGCATTTGCCCGTCGCAATGTCCCAAAGTCGCACGGTGTTGTCGAGGCCACCCGTCAGCATGTACCGCGGTGGCAGCGGTCGCAGGTCTGACGCAAATCCAGGGCCGAACACGGAACGATCGATCTGGGTTGACGGCATCGGCGTCACGCTCCGGCTGCTTCGCACAGACACGGCATCGTTCTCATCCTGGCTGGGAACCTCATCTGGCTCAAAGTCAGGCGGCATGAGAAGAACTTGCTGAACTTGCCCGACATGACCTAGATAGGTCTTGATACACTGCTTCGTATCCAAGTCCCACAACTTAACGGACAAGTCGTCAGATGCCGAGAATACGGTTCGAGAGGCAGTGTCGAGTCTGACATGGTTGACCCAGTCAGTGTGGCCGCGTAGATAAAACGTTTGCTTCGTATCAAAACACAGGATCTTGATTGTCTTGTCAATCGACCCCGACGCCAGCGTGCCCCTGTCAAAATGTACTGACAAGACACCCTCAGTGTGACACTGCAGTGTATTCAGACACTCCCCGGTCTGCCAGTTCCAAATCTTGATCGTCTTATCGAAGCTGCCGCTGATCAGCTTACTGTCATCAAATTGCAAAGTTCGCACGGGGCCGGTGTGACCGCGCAGCGTTCGTAGCTCATCCCCTGTCTCGATGTTCCAAATCTTGATCGTAGTGTCGTAGGAGCCGGTGGCTAGGATGTTTTGATCAAACTGTAAGCAGGTAACGCCGTTCGAGTGGCCCTTGAAAGTTTTTATGGTGCAGCGGCCGGTCTTCCAGTTGAATCCAACTTTGAAGCGATCGCGATAAACATCCTTCCACGGACGGAACTTGCGCTCTGCTTCAAGACTAGTCGATGGGCCCGCGCCATCGAGACGTTGACGCTTTGATGAAGAGGCGTCGTCTTCTAGAGGGCGCTTGTTGGAACCGTTGACCTGTGCGGAAGTGGTGGTCGATTCGCTTTCCCGGCCATGCGCCGTGTGTTGGTGACGGCTCCATGCCTTGAGTTTCTTCTTTTCCATCAGAGGCAGACCCCAGCCACACTTGGTGCACTTCCTATCGATATGCTGCTCGCACATGCGATGCCAGACCACATCGTCGTCTGCAAGGTTCTGCCAGCGACGGCTGACCTGGGCAGCCTTGCACAAAGACACTGTGTCGAGGTGACAGAGAATCGTGTACGACAGCTCCGTCGGAAGGGCAGTCAGAAAGTCGATCTTCAGTTGCTCTTGTACTTCGCGGGAGACGGTCGAGAGTTGTGGGAAGCAGCATTGTGTGATGATGCCCTGGAGCATAAGCTCTCGGTGTTTGGCGGGCGCGGCCGAGAAGAGAGACCAAACGTGCGTGATCGCCTCTTGATCGGCTGCAGAGAGGCTGTTTAGATCCTACATAGCTTATCAGCATGACATGATTGAGTTGGTTGGCTGCGGGCTACGCACCCTTTGAATCATGCCCATTTTCGTTTCATCTGCTGTTCGCCGACACTTCGAGTCAGGACGATGTCTGTAGCAATATCGAGTGTTGGCATCTCTTGGAACGGAGACTGGCGGTGTGTTGGACGATTCGTCTTGAAAGTCTTTGCCAACAGGTGCATAGAGACCCGGGATGTGCTCTTTGAGAAACGGGCTGACGGTCTTACCGACCAGCGCCGAAGGCATCTTCTTGAGCCGGGAGTGGTCCTCCTCCGCAGGTCGTCGTCGATCGCAGTTATCTCGAGAAGGGTGAGACTTGTGTTGGGTGTGAGGGGAGGTCGCAGAGGCGGGTTGTTGGTGGGAATCTTGGGTGGCTACATTGTTGTCGGGGCCAGAGGACGCCAGGGCAAGGTCGGCGTTGGTTGCTTGTGTCATTTCCAAGGGTATGCGGTGAGGCAGGGCCGCCATGACCTTTAAGAATGGCGTAGCTGCGGAGTATGGCCAGTCATCGGCTGCTGCGGGCGCTGAGGCGGGCAGCGGGTGGAATGGCGTGCTCTGCGTCTCGGTCGCGCAGGCAAAGGGCGGATTGTCAGGGTTGCGGCGTGTCAGCGCCGGATGGCGTCAACGACTGGGGGAACCTAACAATGCTGCAAACGGCCTAACTTGTATGTAAGGCTTCTGGAATGAACTGGAAAGGGGCGTCCGGTCAAAGTTGAAACAAGTCTTGAGAGGCCGATCGAACCGACGCTCTGTGTCGCAATCAGGGTAGAGTCTTGGTTGGAGAGCACGCGAGAGCAGGGGCCAGTTTGCTGCAAGTCAAGGGTAGGGGAGATTCCGAGAGGCAGTGTTGACGGGCAGGTGCGGCTCGCAATATACGAGGATCGACTGGACAGGGAGGCGAAACAGGGACGGGGGGGGAATCTTGCGTGATTGATTGATGACAATCTGATTAGTAGCTCGTCGAGATTGGAGTTGAGTGCTCTGGAGCGAAAATGGCGTTATCAGTCTGGGTTCCCAGTGGCCTCTGTGCTCCACCCCGACGGGCCGACGAGGTACTAACAGCTAGTGCAGGGCTGTACACACAAGTTTGTTAGTGTGGCTTCCGACAGCCGATCGCGATATTACTAAGGAGTGCAAGGGACTTGCTATTCCCAAAGTTGCTAAAATTTTCCTAGGTAGGGACTCCAGGACCCTCCCTGGTCCTAGTACAGGGCGTTATTAGGGGGATTATAGGCAACTAGGTAAGTGCCAGCGAGGCAAACTCGGTTCCTCGGCGGAGGGTTGCCCATCAAGATAAGGGACGAAATTAAGCGAACATCGGTATTTACGGAGACTGGGTGGCAATGATGGCGATGACGAGATCTCAACCAAGTGGAAAGATTAGATACCCACCACTCAAGAGCTTGACGCTGACTGGAGTCTGGTTACAACCCCTCGACTCGACTTGATACAACGGGGCCATTCATTGTATTTGGTATCTACCTAGCTTCAAACCAACTCCGTGCTTCTTTCTTGATCGATGCCTGTTCTTTGAAGGTGTGGCATACGCAGCTGCACCAAAGCGTTGTGCAGATATCCAGACACTGGCCACAATGCTCGCCACGGCTAATTGCGGAGAACTCGATTTGCGCGGACCCGAGCGAGCAACTCCTCGCGCGTGTCGCTTGACTGGGGACAGAGGTTTCGCTGTATTCATTGTATTCATTGTCAGCGTGTCCGAGCGCGTCGGACTGAACAGGACGGGACGGGGGCACGACTGACTGCTTCTAGCCATCTCCGCATCTCTTCCCTCGTCCATGTCTCCGGTTCGCCCTTGGGATCCTTGTCGGCGGGAAACAAGTCACCAGCGAGCATCCACGTCGTGGCGGCCACCACAACGCCTCCGAAGGCTATGTACACAGAAAATCGGTCAGATGCGTCGGTTGAACTGGCCAAGTGCGACAGCCCGTTGTCGAGACTTACCAAGAACCATGTTCTTTGATTTGAGGGCGTTATCTAGCAGAGTGGGCATTGTGATGGTAATGTATCGCGGGCTGGATGGGAGAGAGGCGGGTTGGTGACAAAGCCAACTACGTAGCTGCCAACAGATGGAACGTTATGAGTTAGTATCGCGGGTACGTAAGCGCTTCGTGACCACATTCTCGTTGTGCCTGGCGGCCAACTATGGGGTAGGAGAACAATAAAAAAATAGCGGTTCCTTGTCAGGTCAGGATTCATTTTCAAAGAATCCTTTGACGGCATTCATGTTCCAAGAATTCTTTGGCTGAGATTGCTTTCCAGTGCAAGATGTTGCTTTCCATATTGCCTGTTCACGTTTCAGAACCAATGCTAGGGATTGTTGGAAAGGAAATTCAGGCAAAGAATTATTAGGAGATACAAGCAGTCAAAAAAAATCCCAGAAAGCAATTTCAGCCGAAGAATCCTTGGCCATGTTCCTATACTTTCATTCAGGCTTTATGAAGCCTGGCCCGTCACTCATGTAGTACCGACGCTTTGGGTCGCCAGCGCTCCAAGTACACGACGAACCCCGGCTCCTCTCGACGTTTTGACGAATACCTATATAAAAGATATAAAAGGGCATCAATCGCCCCAGGATTTCGATCTTTCTGTATCGACATTTCTTTGCATCGTTACCATTGCCGCCTTTTCACATCATCCTCAACCACGAAACTATCCTCAACCACGAAACTATCCTCAACCACGAAACTATCCTCAACCATGAAACTATCCTCAACCATCAAAAACTCCTATCTTAAACTGTTGCGGCTCGATAGGCCGCAGCCTCCTCCCATAAGCCCGCTGTTCGGACTGTGGCCCGCCAATGACAAAATCACCGATGAGGAACGTTGCCAATACTGTAGGACCTGCGAGTACTTGAGAGATCACATTATGGGGCCAATGAGTCATGAGAACCTGGAAGGAGCCATGCGGCTGCGCGCCCTCCTCGTACTCCACGACGCCGTCTTCGCTCAGAACATTGTCCAAGTTTCACGTCAACTCTCCGGCTTCTGGTCGACAGGATGGTCCGTCAAAGAAATCCCAGAGCCACCCCGCTTTCTCGATGATAAAAAAATGTATGCTTTGCTCGCATCCTGCACATACCTGCTGAGAGACACAATCAACATGGGTGTCAACATGGGCTATCGGCGACCTGTCGAGGAACAAGAGGGAGAGGAGAAAAAAGACGAGGAGAAAAAAGACGAAAAGAAGCGGATATTGGAAGAGGTGCCGGATTGGGCGGCTGCTCTCCCACTTCCGGAGGACTCGATGATGATCATCCCACAGAGGGGTACGTGGGTGACGGGGCCCCCGGATGTACGGGTTGAGCCCTTCTTCTGGAGCCGGAAAATCTTGGTAATGAGACCGCCCGCCAAAGCTGGTGGTACATACCATAGCCCCGAATTCGTCAAGGGGGTGTGTCGGTTTTTTACCAGTCCAGAGGAGGCCATCCAGGGCAGTGCGGACGGGGATGCTGCGCCGGATACGGACGGTATCACCCACTGTCCCCCGAGCTATTCAGAGGCGACCTTATGCTCAGATTCTGAGTTTTATGACTGACTCACTGGGTGACTGACTCACTTAGTTTCTGTATAATTCCTTCGGATTACTGAATTTAGTAAGGATCTCTATAGAAACTTAAGTAGCCTCTATATAACCTTTAGACACCCCTATAGCGTATAGGCTCCTTGATAGAGTTCTCTGTGTTATCTACCGTTCCTTCGCAACAATCATACTCGCATATTTTCTCACCCTTTTCTCTATTGTTTTCCTATTTGTTTTCCTATTTCCCTACTAGATAGCTTAAAAAAAATAAACAACCTAGTGTTCCCTAGTCAACATTCAACAGGTTCCGACCCGACCGTTCCAAGACAATAAAAAGAATGATCTCCTTGATTAAGAGTTCAAATCAAGGCGCGGCCTCCATACTTTCGGTTGTAGACTTCATTCACCTCTGCTTGGAGGGCCTCGTCTATCTTCTCCGCATTATAGCATGCAGCCCATCTATGCGCGGTCGATGTCTCGACTGGCTGATTTCCGTGACGGCAGATGTACGCGTGCATGGAGCTCACGGCGTCATCGAGATCATACGGCTGAGAGTTCCCGCTCATAATGCGTGTAATTATGGCGGAAAAGGCGTATGCCCATGGAGCGGCATAGACCGTCAATCCCGGCGCCTTAAATATCTTGACATTCTGTTTCAAGGCCTCCAAGGTGACCGCATGATGAAGCGGCCGGTCCAGGGACGCCTGTGGAGAAGAGTTCAGCCAAGACGGTGCAAGATCGTCGTGGAGGTGAACATGTGCATCATGAATTGCGTCGCTTAGGAGGACACGCTCATAATTGTCAGCGCAGGTGCCAAAAACTTCGACGTCATGGGTCTCGGCTCTGGACCGAAGGTGCAGGGTGCTGACCGCGCCACCAACGGCCACGATAGCGATGTTCCCACCGTTTCGATGAATGTAGTTCGCAATATGATCCAGCGCGGCGATCAAAGTCTTTCGATTCATGTTTGTATAGCATCCCATCCTGTTCAATGGTTTTCCGTGTTGGTCCTCGCGAGGCAATGGTATCATGATCAGCTCAGCTTGGGAGGCCCAGGTATGGCTTTGCATGACTGCCCTGCCAGCGACGGCCGTGGAAACTTTCTTGGGCTGAGAATGGCGGTGACCCATGCTTGCTGACGGGAAACAAAGGCGAGAGCTGAAGTAACAGGGGGAATCTGATTTGGGAAATGAGGAGGGTAGTAGGGCAAGTATGGAGAGTCGTCTGTGTTGTATCCCAACACTCCTCCATACGGTAAATGAGGCTCGCATCCTTTTATAATTCATCAGTATGTCTAAAACCTGAACCAGGCTCTTCGTCTCGAGGAGTCCCGTGGCGTCGGTTGACACGTAGCATAATACCTGCGATTGCTGTCAGCAGGAAGCCGGCATTGTCGGCGATGTGACGGGATTATCCTTCATCTTTTTGCCCACACCTTTGCCTGGGCCGGAAGAATGCAGGCAAATATTTTTGTCCATGGCTTTATCGGGAGGCTGCACCATGTCGCTGTATGTAGTGGTTGCCTAGCTTCGTCTCGAGGAGTCCCGTGGCGTCGGTTGACACGCAGCATGATACCTGCGATTGCTTTCAGCAGGAAGCCGGCATTGTGGGCGATGTGACGGGTTCATCCTCTTTTTGCCCACCCCTTTACCTGGGCCGGAAGAACGGAGGCAAATATTTTTGTCCATGAGTTTATCCGGGCTGCGCCATGTCTCTGTATGCAGTGGTTGCCTAGCCACACAGGTCGCCTGGCAGGCAAGCAAGTTGCTCGAGGCGGTCTGGTCAGATCATGAAGTTTGCTCCAAGCCTCATTGTGGGTCAGCCATATTTTCCAAGCCGTTATTCTCAACGAATCGTCTGCATCGGCCCGTATCCCGCAGAGATAGTGTCGCAGCCCCGGCTTCCTTCTGGCGACAGTCCAGGAGCCCGGACCGGAGTATGGTTGGTGTTGGCGGCTGCCAAAAACAGCAGAAGAAAGACGGGCAGATGCATATTATCTCCCGTCTGAATTTCAATCGACTTCCCAGAAATATGTCGGAGATTTTGTGTCATGCAATGAACGAACTCATGGACGAACTAGAACGAACGGCCGCAGATGTCTGATTCCACCACAATTCAGCCGCTGGAGCCGGTCCGCCATGCACCTGCTCGTGAGGGATTCAGCCAATAGTCACATATGTCACCCAAAAAGCCAAAAGAGGTCATAAGAAGCGTCGTTTGAATCTCATCAAGGGGCAACGGGTCTCCATATATTTCGAATGGCGGCCTCTTGATCCGTGCCATCCTAGACATTCTGGCGGCCGGAACTTGGACGCCAATGTGGAAAGCACTAGTCATTTCAAAAAGACCCCAAAAGACCGTTGCGGCAGCTGTTGTAGGTCCAAGTTCGGCTTGCCCGAAGCAGTTTGGGCAGACATCGTCGTCATGAACGGCCGCCAGGACGGGCACCAGCAGCCACCGTGGGGGCTGCGTGCATATCGGCGTGACTGTATGCGTTGGGGGCCGGCGCGAACTGACGGGCTGAAGTTCCATGCAGTACAATGAATCGCGTAGTGAGTCCGAGAAGGTGAAGGCGGGATCGAAGACGATCTGAAAACTTGGCAATGCCCGCCATACATGGGCCGCTTTGTTGCATCAGCAGAAGGGCGGCACGACGGATAGCTAGCTAGTGGCTTTATTAGGGCTAGGGCGTTAAAGTGTCCGAATGGCGTGCAGCAAGGGCGCTCATGCTGAGACGTGGCGGCTGACCTGGGCAAGGCTTGCAAGTGTGGCAATGGGCGGTTCGTCGACAGGGAGACGTGCAAGGCAAGTTTGGTCCTTCTACTACGATCCCAACTATAGTTATGCTAAATGTACCAGTTGACTTGGCAGAGGTGACGCACCTAGGGATTAAGCAAGTCTTCTAGTCTGTGTTTGCAAAACTCGGTAGTGGCGTCCAGTAACTTCGAGGCCGCAGCACGTGTCTTTGCATCTTCGCTCTCGGGAGAGATGGGTTCGCCCTCATTTATAAGTAGGTCGATATGCGCTAGAGTGTAAAAATATCAGTCAGGACGATGGCAGAAGCAGGATTGCACCCCCGAGGCCGAAGCCATACCACTCTGAATACTACCCGGTAACTGCTATAGGACTCTACCTACCTAATTGTTAGGGGGACTGGAAGTGTTTGTCGTATAAATCGGAATTAGAGGAAATGAGGTTGTTAGGAGGAGAGCGGAATGGTTGTGATGGCATGTTGGGTGAGGGAGAGTCCATTTTCAGTGCACTAGCCCAGGATAGGACTAGCGCTGAGATGTGGGGGAGGAAGCCAGGAACAACGGCAAATTGTTCGAGCTACATAGATAATGCATTAGAAATGAACTCTGCATAACGTACTTTTACCATGTACTGACGCAATACCGCGGCCAAAGGAGAATAACCCTAGACGATAACGGGCTGCCTTATGCTATGACCATGGCGTCAACTTTCAACTTATAGGCTCTAACATCTTTGCTTAATCCCTAGGCGCGTCACAACTGCGACGCCTCCGCCAATATTCTAGAACACTATTCACAGTGGTCCCTATTGTTGTATGGTAGGGACACCCTGGAGAAATAAAAGCACGGCCCGCAAGCCTTACCTACTGGCTCGCCAGCCATCGGCAGCATCCGTGGACAGCTTTACTAACATTTTTACACCCTAGAGTTGCCAGACAGACCCCCACAATGGTGAATGATGGCGGCACCATCTCCCCCGAGAGCGAAGACACAGAAATCGGCCTACATACTACTTACAATACAGAGAAGAAAAGTAAGGACCTCGAATTAGAGGTGAAGAACGCCTATAACTAAAAGTATAAAGCCTATACATTAATTTAAGTTTTATTAAGCCTAACTTCTTATTTATGTATACAGTTAATGTCTTAACTAGCTAATTTCTATGACTGTAGCTGTACGTGTGTATAGAGCTAACAGCGTCATTAAGATCATACGGCTAAGGATCCCGCTTATTCTGCGTCTGATTTGGCGGAAAGGCGTATGCCCATGGAGCAACGAGGATCGGCTTCTCCGGAAACTCAGGGCTGACTAAACGCTCACATGGGGGAAGATGCATGAACTTTTCAGCATGGAATTTTCTAGCCGGCGCTCCCAAGGAACGTTATTACAGCACGAAACTGCAGCTCCGCTTTGATTTGACGAAGAGTGGGATGTTTAAGCATGCAATGCTACATTGGACTTTATGTTTTCTTGGGAACAACCCTCCTCCGATTTGTGTTAAAGTTATGTAAAATAAATCCATACTTTCCCCGTCGCCGCTTGTAACCACTTGCTCAAGCGCTACTCGCTGCCCTTAAGAATAATGAAAAAAGATGCAAGAGCATTGCGATACGGCGCAAAAAAGGGGATGGGGGAGGCGATGACTTTCAATACACCAATGGAAAAACAGGCAGGTTAACAATTGTACTGGAATCTTCTAGTCGTATGATCGTGCTAACGGTACAATACGAGGGCTTGACATCAAAGAACTCCATGTCTCAATAAATCTGCAGCGTCAATCGCAATTCAGTTGGCAGCTTGCTCTTTGGCACCGGCAACGGACGTCCAGCCGGGGTAACTGGGACAGTAAGCGGCGTTAGGCACGGGGCTCGACGCGAAACGACCCAATTCTTCGTTTCGGATCGACTTTCTTCTTTCCACCAGTTGGCCCTTCAATTGTAAGGCTTGGGGCTCCATTAGGCCAAGTATCCCTGAAAACTGTTAGCAAAACCACATAGCATTGGTGTCAGCAAATAATTACTCACGCCCAGCCATAGAGCGTGACGCGACGGCCCTTGATTTCAATGCCTTGGATCTTACTATGAATTTCTTAGCAGAGCTGACTGAATTGATAAAGAAATGATTTACTCACGGGCTGCCCTCTAGGGTGAAACTAGTGTTGATAGGTACATCCATAGGGCGGTCCCTGCCGTTGTCAACGTCCCATTTGACCTGTAATAGAATATTAGCCGTTGTATTAATAACTAACAACCGTAGCCTCCATTAATATACATACATAAACACTCTCCTGTGGAGTAGGGCCATCGTAGACCTCCTCGCTAATGGCCTTAGGTTCTTCAGTGGGAGTGGGAGTTGTCATCTTGGAGAGTTGGAAAGAGAGCAGTAGGCGGACGTAGGCTTAACCGAGCTGACTTATTGTGAGATATTTGATTGTGTACTGTAAAGAAGTCAGAAAAGCAGAGGTGGGTAATGCCTGGTATTTATATCTTCCTTCCGCCGCCCTTCCAGGTCTGGAAAGAACTTCTCTCGACCGCGAGTCGGCTCTAGATGCCGAGTCTCGTGTCGTTTTGTTTCATTTCGCGCATCAAGGTACGAAGAGTATCGCAGCTGTAGCAATAAAGACGGCCCGCACGGCTGAGTATTTGCGCCGAGAGAGCAAGTTTGTTCTTGCAGAAGTGGAACACAATATGCAGCTCAACACATCAAAGGGTGAAGGGGGACACGGGAAGTGATCGACATATTCAGCTACCTAGTCCCAAGCCACGTTCGAGCCGCTTTTGCCTTAATGTTGTGTATTAATATATATGCCCTACAGAAAGCATTGGCTTGAAGAATTGAGCCGAAAGATACTGAAGACACTACAAGAGAGCGGAGCAGTTTCACGCATTTCCTACACGGCTGTTTTACGTAACTCAATCAAAGATCACAACTCATCCTCTACTGAGAAGTCTGGATCGTTTTTTGTTGGGTTTAGCCTGCTGCGACGACCTAATTCATAATAACAACAAATATAATGAGATTTACAGATTCGGTCATTCCCGGCATCGGTTTAGCTGGCCGCTCCGAGACATTCGTTTACTACCTCTTGGTGTTTCTGGACAGACCCTCATCATCCCTGATGCCAATGGAGGCTTAACACGCCTTGAAGTACCACTTGATCAACACATGTAGTCTTTAGGTCAGGGCGTAATATTCAAGGTCTAGAAGAAGACGCATCTCTTTCTCTACTTGGAGCCCAACGCAGCGAGTCTAGGCTTGCGCGCCCCTCTAGTACCGGATACATGCAGGCTTCGGTGGTGATTAGAGAGGTGAAAGACTTTTTCATACAAAGTGAGTGATAGGCGGCATTTGCAAAAGTCCATAGGCTTCAAGCGGTTTCTGAATGCAATGCGCCGCATGCGATACGTCACCGTAATTAGTTAAGTCTCCTCATCTGCTGTCTCGGCCACTTTCCGCGCCAGCTGAGATGCTCTCTAAATCTCAAGAAGTCGATAGCTGGCCGTCTTTACACGAGGAGCTTACTGGGACACAGCTTGCGACGGATGGTGCACAACCGAGTGAGGGCGATGTATCACAGAGCATGCCGTGTATTAGAGTAAGAACACGGCTATTGATTACGCTACCATGAGACATGTAGATCCCCGCCATAAAATTATCAACACTACGTCTCGTGGTTCGGTTACATAGACCAAGTTCGGCAATGTTACTGTGAGAGTCCTCTTTTGTTCCCATCATGTACTACCTACACATTAAGATACTCAGAAAAAAGATTTAATTACTAAGTTGCAAGCATCAAACCAATTAGAGAATATGCAAGAGCAGAAAGACGAGGCGCGAATAGAGGAGGCGACGTGATAGTTTTGATTGTGTAGTTTAAAGAAGTTAGAAAGGAAGACGGATGTCTGCTCTGTATATTTTTTTCACAACACCAAGCCTGCATTGCTCCAACATCTAACCCCGCTCTTGATGCTGATCCTCGTGTTGTGATAGTGAGGTGAAAGGGCCGGGGTTGGGCACCGCCTGCCCACGCCTTCAATAGAAGAGCTGTGCCGTGTAAGCAGTAGCGAGTGGTGGATGGGATGACATGCGTATGCTTTGTACGCGGGGTTCGGATGTCGGCGCGGTTGGCGAAGGCAGGGTAGCTTCGCTCATCGACGGCGTCTTGGCCCAACATGTTGCTCAAGGTCAGGCAGTGCGGGAGCTGCTAGTACAGCCAAGACGGACGGAAGTTTTACGGCATGGTAAGTTTCGAGGTTATACACCTGATTTTAGACAAAAGTCTGCTTTATAATGTGATTCTAAATAGAAAGATGGAGATTTAAAGCATACCTGACTGGCTTCTGCCACGAAAACCACATCCCTTCACAGGCAACGGTTCCCTTCTACGTAAACTCGCGTAATTGTGGTAGCTTCTTATAATGCGCATGGGTGCGCTTCACCACTGACTTCCAGAGGGATGTCTCCTCTCGTCTTTGGCACGGCTCCTCCCCGTTTCGTAACCATCCTCGCGAGTTGGCGGTACAATAAAATGATAAGCCGCATTGTGGTGATTGTTCAGTGTAGCTCTGCAGATCAATCAGCTGGTAGCAATATTCACGCCCCAATCGAGCCGAAAACGCTCTGCAACCGTCTGCCCGTTGTAGAGCTCCATGGGCATTCTTTCCGCATCTCCGTCGAAGCCCGGCATTAAACAATGAGACGAATCAGGATGTCGTACAATGGTTGTAGGACCCCTGTATGGCCGTTGAGAGACATATGCCCGCGAGAACAACACTGGCCGTGTTTTTACCTCTCCAGGGTGTCCCGACCATACAGTAGGGACCACTGTGAATACTGATCTGGAATATTGGCGGAAGCTTCTTCGTTGTGACGCACCTAGGGATTGAGCAAAGATGTTAGACCCTATAAGCTTGTTGGTGTACGGTTTGTGCTTCGTTAATTGCATTATTACGGTCTGTAGCGATATCTGGTATTTGCGAAAGTGGATGCCCCACCACTGCAGTGTCGGGTTTGCTTGCACATTGCTAGACAAGAATGAGGATAAATCAGCACACAGGTATAGTTATTATTCGCAAATCTTTTTGCAATTGTATGCGGATGGAAGCTGACTTCGCCGTATAGCGATATCCGGCGCACGGGCGCTGCTTGTGCCCTACGAGGCGCACCATGTGGTCAAGTATCACGGCTGGATGGAGGACCCTGTACGTTTAAAATTAGAAGGTCTGAAACAAATATTGCTCACCACAGGCCCTTTCTCCAGGACATCCAAGAAGCCACGGCATCGGAGCCGATGACGCTGGAAGACGAGTACGAGAACCAGCAGTCGTGGCGCACGTCGGCGGACAAGCTCACATTCATCATCTGTGAGCCCGTACCTACAGACGCATTCATCACCGCGCAGAAGCAAGACGCCAGCATGCACATGATCGGGGACGTCAATTTCTTTCTCTATCCCGACGACGATGACGAGGGCGCCAGCGTCGATGACGCACTTGTCGGCGAGGTCGACGTCATGGTTGCGGCCAAGGAGCACCGGAGCCGCGGCCACGGCGAAGCTGCCGTGCGTCACCTGTTGCTTTACGTACAGATGCACCTGGATGAGATCCTGGCAGAGCAGCCTGGCAACCGCACGCTGCGGGCGCTGATGGTCAAGATCAAGCAGGGCAACAGGGGCAGCCGCGCGCTGTTTGAGAAACTGGGGTTCGCACAGCAGGGCGACGTGAACTATTTTGGTGAGATCAAGATGGTGCTGGACTGGCGGGACGGGGTGAGGAATCTAGATGCTGCATGGGCGGCGGCGGCGCGGGAGCATCGCGAGCTCAAGTATGTGGCAGCACCCTAATAACGAACCAACCTTGTGCCTCACATGGGTATGCATAGCCACCTTGGTCATGAGCGGGAGGGAAACGACCCATCAGTTACCAACATCAGCTGGGCCTTCGATCCCATTTTTCTTCTGAAATGTTTTTGAAAATGAGCTGAAAGTAATCCGGCCAATAGCCCCCACGTGGTGAGGTACTTGGCTGGCCGCCGTCTAATATGTTTGGTCAAGGCGGTCCAAGGGCCTAAGAATAAAGACCCAGGGCTGCGACGGTGTCCAGGCTGAGACCGTGCTGCCTGCGAAGTCGCGGTGCCTTGGTATGAGTACGGCAAGTGGTGGACGCGTCGTCGTGTGCAATCGGAACTTTACGACCTCATCTCCGCCCTGCACAGTGAATCCTGTCAGAGTAAAGATTACCTTGGCGGCTTGGCTGGGAATACACTTGCGCGAGTCTGCAGAACGGATTCTTCTCAAGACAACAAATGCAACGCACTATCGGTTGCTATTATTAAATATTTGTCTCGGCCTCCAACTTCTTTCCCCTTTTTTCTTCTGTCGGTGCTGGCAGCTCTTCCTCCTAAACCAATATCCGCATTGTCTTGCGCGGGTGTAACCCGCAGGTACAGATTACAGCTGCAATAATAGACAGGGGACGGCATCACTATCGGAGCAACATGCAGCTCAGGCAGATTCTCCTCAGCTCACTTGCGACCCGCAAGTTTAACTCTATCTAGAACGTTTGCGAAAGGTCTGATTGATCCAGCCCAGCCCCAGCTTGGACGGGCAGATTCAGGGCAATCGTTGCACAAAAGCGAGGCTGTCCTGTCGGGCAAAATAAGGCTGCGATGTCGATTTCAGGCCCCCTCTCCCGACGGCCCGCAAAGCCAAGTAGAGAAGAAGCGAGGCCGGCTATGGGCCTGGGCCCTCGCATGACGCCTCAAAGCCCGAGCGGAGCGACGCCTCCCCGGGGCTGAAGGAATATACAGTACAGAGTAGCCAAGCAGCGGCTGGCTGTGGCTTCTGAAGCTGACCGGAGCTGTCCATTGCGGCGTATTACCCCTGTGCCGAAGATTTCAAACTCCGGAACTGCATCAATATTCCATTTCGAGCCGAACCGGTCAGCAGACAGACAAGCATAAGAAAATGCTTAAATAGCCCGCAAAAGGATGTATTCCCATGCTGGAACAGATCGGCTCAGACCAAACCAGTTTGCATTGTCCACTCCAGTACTCAATACTGCGTATACGATAACATCCTCATTATGCGTCTCCAGTCTGTCTGTGTGCCGCTGGCGCTGCTCTTGAATGGCGTCTCGGCCGACTGCAACTCGGACAATTGCGCCCGAGCCGTGACGGGAACTCGTCGTGGTGATGCTTTCGAGACCACAGCCAAGGCGGACTGCAGTCGCTTTATGACCAAGACGGTGACTGGTAGTATCGTGTAAGTGCCCCGGGGTGAATTTATTCCCGACATTGACGACCACAGAGAACAAGAAGAAGAAGGAGAAAGAAATAAACATCTAACATTCAGTCTCTAGGACGGTGACAACTACTGTGACCATCACTGGTGCCCCCAAGGCTCCCGATGTCACTGCTATGAATCGCGACATGACGGTACCGTTGTATGCCTCCGCCTGCTCCGGAACGAGCCGCTACTCAAGCGCCTGCTCGTGCTGGGGCATCACTGCTGGTACCACTACTGTTCATCCCGTAAGCTTTTCCATGTCGGAGTCTGAGAGAACTGTGTCTAATTGCCTCCTTTAGACCTCTGTTGTCACCACCACCGTCACCCAAGCGCCCGGCCCGACGTACCAGCCGCCTGTTCCCTCCACCTACGATGGCTGCGTCCTCGATCCGGCCGACACAAAGGGCGACTTTGACCTGCTGGACCCCAACTCGGCCCTGCCCATCATCAAGAATGGCAGCCTTGCAGTGGTTGTCCAGGAGATCAAGGGCCCTTGGGTCCCTGTCCGTTACAAGACGGTCAAGGCGGCTGGCGCCCCCAACGGGTATGCTCCTCGCATCTCGTATCTACTTTTCACGTTTTCCACATTCTAACACGAGTTATTTTACAGCGTCTACGATATCCAGCTGGTTGCCGATGGTGCACCTCAATATCTGGCCGTCTACAAGTCCGGCAAGGTTGGCTTCGTGGACAAGAGGTAATCACCATACTTCCCGGTCTCTCGTTTCGTCAAGTTGGAATACACCTGCTGACCAACCCAGCTCCAATGGCCAATCCTACACTGGGGAAGGCGATGACAAGTATGTCACCTCCGTCTTCAGCTTCACTTGCAAGGGCCGCCTCGTCGCGGGCATCGCTGGTGGCAGCGAGTTCTTCTTCTCCATCACCACCGACCAGCACGTCGTGGCCACGTACGGCGGCAGCAACCCCAAGACCAAGCGCGACATCCCAGTGCCCGAGGGCTTCTACATAATCCCGTCCGAAGTCCACAGCGCGCCGCCCGGCCAGCGCTGCCCGGACGGGCAGACGGCCGTGTCCAACGGGCTGACGCCGACGGCCAACGGCTGCGGCGCGAAGGACGGAATCAAGGTACCGGACCTGTCCTTTGGAGAGTGCTGCAACGGCCACGATATCTGCTACGGCACCTGCAGCGAGGAGTTCAATCCCTGCAACTCCAAGTTTCTGAGCTGCATGGTGCAGTCGTGCACCAAGTTCGCGGCCGCGCCGCTGCCATTCCTGGCCTGCAACGGCGCGGCAGCGACCTACTACCTCGCCGTCCAGTTCTTCGGCAAGAGCGCCTTCGCGGCGGCCACTAAGGAAATGTGTGACTGCAAATGCAGCGACAAGACAAAGACGGCCTGCGGTGACAAGTGCGTCGACACCAACAACGACCCCGAGAACTGCGGTAGCTGCTACTTCAATGTGAGTTTATCATCACCGCTGCCCCTCTTCCGAGAAGGAGGATTGTACTGATCTTTGCACAGTGCCCGTCTGGATCCTGCACCAACGGCGCGTGCTCCTTCAACTCGTGCACCGGCAGCACATGCGGCAACTTCGGCTCCTGCGGCCCTGGCGGCAG
Source organism: Cordyceps tenuipes (assembly GCA_025583755.1). Taxonomy (NCBI): domain Eukaryota; kingdom Fungi; phylum Ascomycota; class Sordariomycetes; order Hypocreales; family Cordycipitaceae; genus Cordyceps; species Cordyceps tenuipes. The sequence goes on along the minus strand of JANZYN010000049.1, from coordinate 32,083 downwards.
CTGTGTCTGCGCCTCCATCACTGGCGGCAAGGGCTTCTGCGTCAACGGCCAGACACCGTGCAGTGGCCTGGCCGACTGCGGCACCAGCGCCGACTGTGCGCTGGGCAGCGTCTGCGCCGTGGGCACGTGCTGCCAGCGCAACGTCTGCATCACGACGGATGCCTGCGGCGGCTTCACCAAGCCGCAGAAGCGAGGCTGGGTGAACGCGACCATTGCCGAGCCAGTGCGATGGGTGGACGACATTTAGGTAGCCTACGCATGTTTTCTAACTAGAGAGCGAGCTCGGACTCGAAGCGGAAGAGACGTAGAATGAATCAGATTGAGCTTTTACCCGCCAAAATAGCTAGAAGCTACCCGTCTTTGCCCTGTGTGGTGTAGTCGCCCGGCCCTCGTTCTCCGCCTCAGTCTCTCTGGATCGGCCGGCCGTCCTCGGTCATGTAGCCCTTGTCGATGAAGATGCGGCGGAGCAAGTCGCGGATCCAGCCCTCCTTCCTGGCGTTGTAGTCCATGACGGTCTCGCCGGCTGCGTTTGCGGCGGCCGCCGCCTCCTGCTTGACGCGGGCGTAGGCGTCGCGGTCGTCGGGGTGGTCGCGCAGCCAGTCCCGCATGAGGAGGTGGCGGACGGTCTCGGGGCAGCCGGGCCCCCAGACGTGGAGGTTGCACCAGCAGCTGTCGCCGTAGCGGAGGAGGAAGCGGTGGCCGTGCCAGGCGGGCTCGCGGCTGCGGAGGTGGAAGCGGCCGCCGCGGGCGGACTCGAGGGCGGGCACGTAGGCGGCCTCGTCGGCGGGGTCCGGCACGGTGAGGTCGACGTCGACGATGTCTTTGGCGGCGAGGCCGGGCACCGCGGTGGAGCCGACGTGGGAGACGGCGAGGGCGAGCGGGCCGAGCGCGGCGCGGATGTCGGCCTCGATGACGGCGAAGCGCGCGGCCCACTCGGACGACTTGGGCGCGTGGATGGCGAGCGGCAGGGCGTCGCGGCGCGGGCTGACGCGCTCGACTTGCTCCGGCTTGTAGATGTAGTGCTGGAGGATCGCCTCGACGGAGGGCTGGGGTGCGGCGGCGGGCATGGTTCCGGGGACTGGAAAGATTTAGCTGGACACGTACGAGGGCGGGCTTCCCGGGGCGAGAGTTGGTATGAAGATGGGAGAGAGGATGAGAGAGGAGCGGTTTGACCTGGGTGAGAGCCAGAGGATGGGGGCGTACTTGTACTGATGTCCACGCACCTCGCCTCAGAGGCTGGGGCTGTTGACACCGAAGAAAACGACGGCCAAGTAAACTAACTGGATGACCAGTCAATCTATCCGGACCGGCGGTGCGCCATGGTCCCTGACGCCTTTCCTCATCAAGCACGCCGGTGACGATCGTCTCACCTAGTGACTCACAGGGCTGCACGGAAGCCAAAAAGCATAAATAGGCGGGCCTCCCACCTAAGGCTTTTCTCCTCTTGTGTACGCGCAGTCATCCATTCCCTGTCACAGGTGCTGAAAGAAGAGGTCGAGGCAGCATTATGCCGACTCTCGGCTGAGAAGTGACGGAGACCTGCCTCTTTGGGCTCGCCGAGGCAAGGGATTTCCACCACCAGCGCCATATCGAGTTCGGCCACGGGATTCAATGCGTTATCGTTTGATTGGCTGTTGCTTTATGTTACAGTTTCGAAGGACCAAGGTCTATGCAGGCCAGCCAGTTCTCAATTCACTGTCAGACACACCCGAGTCGCAAACCGTACTTGCTCAGCCATGTTGATTCATGAATGCGCTGAGGAGTTATGCAATTTATCCACCTGGGGACAGTGGTAGTTGAGTCCAAGTGTCAATACTTCAATACGAAATCCAATGTTGCTTCTAAGCTGAGGTATCTAGGGAGTGCCTAATTCTATTGTGTTGTAGGCGACCGACAATGTGCAATGTATAGTGAAAGAAATACACTAGGCCACGGCGGAGCGTCCAAACTGATTGCTCAGTTGAAAGATGGTTGGTATTACTGCCGTCACGTGGGTGTTTTTGTACGAAAAAGAACTGAAACTCCAAGAACGATACTAAAGAATCCATCAACAAAAACCAAATCAGGCGGGAATCGGAACAAAATCAGGTCGACAGCGGGCTGCTAAACCACCAACGTGCATCCTCCTCACAATGCTTCAGAATGGGCTTCCCGCTCAGCTCGACGCTGAGGGTCGGGCTGGGACCGACACTCTGGGCGTGGTCCGGCCCCGGCGAGGTGAGGGGGGGCACGGGCATGTCAGCCTTGTCACCGGCGCCGTCACTGGTGGTGGCAGTGCTCGGCGGCGCCTCTTCGGTGGGGGGCTCCCGCCGACGCGATCGAAGACGTAAAACGGCAAAGATGACCAAGCCTGTGGCGATGATGAGCAGAGGCACGGCGGCGCCGATGGCTGCGATTGCGCCGGTGGAGAGGCCGGCGGAGAAGGCGGCGTCTCCGCTGCCGGTGTCATCGGTGCCGGAGGTGTGGTTGCTGGAGGTTTGGTTGGCGGATACGAGGCTGCTGCTGAGGATGCTGCTGCTGCTCGTTGCGCCTTGGCTGGAAGTGGTGAAAGGCGATGCTGCGGCGGTCGTCGGAGTCCCGGCCGGGGACGGGCTCTGGTCGCGGACCAGGACCATGGCGGGAGCATATGCCACTATGGTGTCAGAGGCCCCGGCTGTAGCTATCGAGTTCTCGACGTCGTTGCTGCTACAGCGGCTGTTCATGTTGGCAGTCACCATGGCGCCGTATGGCGCAGCAGAGACGCAGCCGAATGCTTTGTCGTTGCGACAGGTATAGCCACTATCGACCCGGAGTGGATGGTTAGCCAGGACTCCCTCGCCTGGTCGACTTCCCGGGACATGACCGATTGAGGGGCAAAAACTTGCCTGGGACAGCAGACAACTGCAGTCTGCTGCGGTTGAAGAATGTGGCCCATCGCGGACGCGAACGAGGCGCCGGGAGGGCCTGGGACGACGCTCGCGCCTGTATATCCGCAAGCGGTGACGAGGCCGTTCGGGCAGATGGAAGCCGGTGAGTAGATGGGATAGACGGGGTCGGTGTTGACCGCATTGGTCAGGGCAGCGTATGCCGTTGCATACTCAGAAGGGTAGCAATCGGTGTTGACTTGCCGCGTCAGCTCCTTCATGTACCATCCGTACGAAAAGCTGCTGCACTTCTCGCCGTAGACGACCTCCCACAAGGCAGAGAACGAGCCAGCCTTGTTGTACCGTGAGACTGTCAAGTATGCGCAAGTGGCAGATTGCGTGAACGGCGTCAGTACTCCCAGGTTGGTTGTTTGATAGGGCGCAGCACCGCCTACTGGAGCGGCCGGAGGTCTTGTTGTGGTCGCCATCGCTTCCCCGAGGTTCTCTTACTTGGTGTAGAGATGATGATGATGATGGCGATGATACGATTGCAAAGGCTTCGCGTTAATCGAGTCCCTCAGGCTGGCGCCTTGGGTCTGGAGATGGGGAGGTCTTTTGTCCAACCGAGTCCGGGGTCAACTCTCTTGCCGCCGTCCTGATACCTCGCACAACTCTTGCATGTTCATATCATGGGAACGGGAAGCGCAAATAAGCCTTTGTACACTGCAATTCACCGTGACACTCTGCACCCAAGTCACAAAGATTTCATGACAACGAACAAGACAGTCCCGTCACTGCTGTCCCCGGGCGCTATGTAACAGCTTCTTCAGGTAGTCACATGAAGAAAGAATTCGGAAAGAAACGTATGCTCTTTGTTGATTTACAAAGACTTTTATCTAGGTTACCTCGTGGAGCTACACACGGTACCTACTAGGTAATGGGTACGGGGCCGGATACTCACTTTCAGGACAAAGAAGAGGAGCCACAAACTACTGTGACCTAAAGAAATAAAATGTCCCTTCATTCATGGAAAGAAGAAAAAATGAGAGATTAGCGCTTTCTTGAGTGTAACCATTCTAGTGCCTTGGGAGTTCGCTTCGTCCGCCATTGGGGGGCAACTCTAGGTGCCGGCGCGGCTGCACAGCCAACCCATGAAGCTCGGAAGTCGCAGTCATAACGGGACTTGACGGCTGGACATATGGCGCTGGTGTGCTGAGCCCGGATGAGGCTTGGCCCATCCCTCTGAGGTGCCTGAGGTCCTCATCGGCGACAACAGCGCCATCGCGGCCCCATGTCCGCGCCTCGGCCTCGTTAGTAGACGCGCGCCGACAAGATCGCCGACGCATAAGGGCAAACAACGAGATTCCCGCTGCTATTTCTACCAAGCTAACGATTTATAGATTTCAGGTGAAACTAAAATTAGAATGCAGCGTGTTTCAATAAGCGCTCTGCCGCTCACAACATCCGATAACTTGTGTATGGCTGTCCTGTGGTACCTCACCAATAATCACACCCGCGAGAGCGGTGCTGGCATCTGTTTCGGCCAGCTGAATTGGCTGAATTGTCTCGCTCGTGGAGGCATCCGAGGTCTGTCTCGCAGTGTGCATGGTTACTTCCTCTTTGTGTTGCGTATGTGGCGTGGGCGTAGGCGTGAATGTGCAGGAAGCTGGCCATCAGGAGGAGGGCGGCCATGCATGGGCGCAATAATATGACCCTAGTAAGTGTTTATGTAGTTAACCGCCCAGTCTGCAAAAGCCTGCGCCCCCAAGACACTGTGATGATGCCTTCCAGATACGGATTCACCGTGCAGAGCTGTAATCTCAGACTGCATGTGGCCCTTGCCATCTTCAGCGAGTCCAGGGCATATATTACAGCAGCAGGATGCTGAATCAAAACGAACCAGCACGCTATTGACCTTTGGCAACATGTTGCATCCGACGACCATCACATAAGGGTGGATAACCGGCTGCACATGCAGGGGGGCGGAGAAGGGAAATAATCACCATTATTATTGGTAGTTTGGTCTCAGAACGCAGCCGAGTTCTATTATTAGGGCTGTAGTCCGGAGGGAAATAAGACATGCATATGGGTCAGCTATTATGATTTAGAAACATGGTCTTTATTTTGTCTGCATGATGAGCCGTGCTGAGGGGTGGCCCAATCATCATCCACTCTTCATCAAGACCCCCGGGTACAACCAAGTCACTCTCAAGTCACTCCAGTAGTTCGTAATACGAGACATGTATTCGCTTGTCGCAGAGGTATGGAGAGAGGCTGAGACCATTGCCATAGTGTGCCGTTGCGGAAACCTACACTGAATCATTCGGTGCCGTCGCCATCCGATCGGGCAGCGGTGAAAGTTCTCAACTCGAGGACGAATCGTCACGACTTTTAAAGCTCTCAAAACACCTCGGCGTACAGGTCCTTGGGCCGTGCCGCATTACGCATTCGATCAATCAAAACGTAATGTATTCATCACTAGGGAAAGAGGCGGCTTCCGCCGGCTCCAGTTCCTCTCCTCCAGGTGGCGAGCGCAGAGTCTACACTTGGCTCAAGAGAATCTTCTTCTGCGTCTTGACTCTTGCCATCTACAGTCGCCTCATCCCATATTTTCCCTTTCATCTCTCAGGTCCTTCTACGCTCTCTCCCCTCCTTTGATCTACACGAGACGCTGCTGTCCGTCCCCTCACCGAAGCGAGCCCGTGAATGGAGCGCCTACTACGCAAACACCAGCCACTTCACCGGGGAGGGCTGGGAGCAGGCTCAGTGGACGGCTGCCAAATGGACCGAGTTTGGCCTGCCCGACGTCCACACCGCCTCCTACGACGCGGATCTCCCCGTGCCCCGGGCCGGAGAGCAGCGCGTGGCCCTCCTCCGAGGCGACAAGGTGCTCTACGAAGGCCGTCGCTGGTGGACAACACTAACGCGAGCTTCACGTCGGCGTGCTTTGGCTTCTCGCTTGACGCCAACATCACCGCTGGCTTCGTGTAGTGCAACTTTGGCAGCGACGAGGACTTTGACGAGATTGCACGCGCCGACATCAGCGTCGCGGGCACGATTGGCGTCACGAAGCTTGGTAACGCGTCGCCCACGCTTCAAGCCAAGGGACTGGATATTTTCCGAGGACTTCCAGCTCAGCAATGCAAGAGAACAGGGCCTTGGTCGGCGTGATTAGGTACACGGATCCCCGAAACGACGGCACCATCACCGAGGCCAACGGCTACTGGCCGTTTGCTGGTGGCATCGCCCGGGCCGCTGACAGCAATCGTTGGAAACTCTGCTATGTCAGGCTTCCTATACTCTACACCTTGGACGACGTCCCGGACCAGCGACTAACGCGCTGACGCAGATGACTACCACGAGGGTTTACTCCCCAAGATCCCTTGCATCCCCGTCTCCGTCGCCAACGCCGCCGAGCTGATCAAGGCCCTCAACGGCATCGGCCCCTCCGCGCGAAAGCTCGGCGACCGGTGGCTTGGCGGCGGTCCGTACATCCACGGCATCGGCTACCACGTCGGACCCTCGTCGCCCGACCTCACCATCCACCTCGTCAGCCGCGTGCCCGTCATCCCCTCCCACAGCCACAATGTCATCGGCGTCATCTCCGGCCATTTCGCCGACGAGGTCGTCATTGTCGGCACACACCGCGACGTCTGGGGCCCCCGGCGCCGGCGGCTGGCGGCCCCACCGCACCCTCCTCTCTGCCAGCTGGGAGGGCGAGGAGCCCACCCAGCTCGGCTCCCTGCTCCGGATCAGCGCCCGCCTCCCCTGGCTGCGCCGCGCCGCCGTCGCCTACCTCAACGTCGTCGCCGCCGCCTCCGGGCCCGTCTTCCAACGCCAAGACCAGCCCGCTGCTGCACCGCGTTGTCCGCGCCGCCGCCGCCCGCATGCCCTCCCCCTCCGCTCCGTGCTGGACGTCTGGGGCGACGCGGTGCGCTTCCAGAGCCTGCCGTGCGTCTCCACGGTGGACATTGGCTTCTCGCCGGTACATCGGGGATGCGCCGTCTTCCCGTACCACACGGGCTTCGACACGTTTGCGTGGATGGACGCGGTTCGGCGACCCGGGGGCGGCACCACCACGTGGCGAGCGCGCCCCTGGTCGGGTTGATGGCCGCGGAGGTGGCGGAGACGCCGGTGGCGAGCATGAGCGAGGCGGACTACGCGGCGGCGATCCGTGGGTGGCTGGAGGCCATGTGCGGGCGGCTGGGCAAGTGCTCGGCCGAGGTGGACCTCTCGGCGCTTACGGAGGCGGTGGGCCGGTTCGCGGGAGGCGGGCGGCGCGGTTTGACGGGTACGCGGAGACGCTGCGGGCGGAGTGGGATGCGAAACGGGGTCATGGTTGAGGAGGAAATCCACGGGGTCAACAAGGTGTACATTGCGCTGGAGCGAGACTTTTACTACGAGGGTGGCATGGGCGGCAGCCTGCATCATGTGCTGTATGCACCGGCGGAAGGGCGCAATGTCGCCCTCCGATGCTGGGCTTGGACAAGACTGGAAATTGGGAGAATGCCAAGAAACGGAGAGACGTTTTGGCGGATAAGATTGGGAATGCTGCTGGCCTGCTGGAAGAGCATCTGGCGACTGTTGGACAGGTTGGTTAGGACTCAGGAGTAGGTTGGACAGCATCGGATGAAATGGGAGCGACCAGGTAATCTTGCATTCTCTCTTTTTTCTTGCCTATTTTTCTTGCCTGTTTTTCTTTCCGGGATGAATTTTGCTTGCCTGCCACCATCCATGCCCTAATAATAGAAGTCGTGTGAGACCAAATTAACAGCTCATTCCATTTTCTGCAGTAATAATGGAGGGGAAATCTCTGTTGGGCCGCCGTGCAAGTTCCCTGTGGCTTTTTCACTTTTCCTCTTTGTCTCCCATGCATATTCGTCCCCCACCCTTGTGCTTGATGGGTGGTTGGTTGGCAAGACAGTCAGTTATTCGTGCAGCTGCGTTGTGACGACGGATAGAAACCTTGAGCTGTGAAGTCTGCAGGGGGCCAATACTTTGAAGGGCCTGTCTGATTTCGTTATGAGATAATATAAAGTAATATCTCTGCAAAGCGCCACATGCAGTCTCAGGTGATCGGCTGGTCAGGATACATGGACTACATGAGTGAATTGGCAGGCAGACCTTATTTACAGACCGCCACAGCCGTGTTTGCTGCCAAGTCCACCTCCATACACACTGACCAGGGGTTGTAACGATTTCTTGATTCTTTCACGAGTTAGGTGGGCAGGTAGGTAGACCCCCAGCCAACCCTGCACATAACCAACCCTTCTCCCATATCCCGACACAAAAGAATCTGACAGTTCTTTCTTCGTACTTTCACTTTCACCTTCACCTTGACCCAGTACAAAGCACAAAGTACAAAGGAGAAGCAACGATGCAGACTGCGACAGAGACCTCGGATGCTTCCCCGGCCGAGACGACACAGCCGGGACAGCTGGTCGAACGAGCCGTGTATCTCACAGTCAACTTCGGACCATTGCCTTCAGACTTCGCAGCAGCCACAAACTGCGCAGAGCTGTCTGCAGAGACCTTCGCAACTTTGTCCTCCAGCAGCTACGTGACCCTTGCCTGGGGCGCCGAGTGCGACAGAAACTCTGGCACCACCCGGCTTCGACCCAAGTCCGGCTGCTATCCTTCTCAGTATAGGACAGCACTGGAGGCCCTGAGCGCCGCACCGGCCGAAAACGCTGGTATATACCCGATTTTTTCACCGGCGTCCATCTGCCCAACGGGATTCTACCCGGCCTGTTCTTTTGACCAGGTTGCGAGGCCAGGCACTACCCTCAAGACTACCGTGGTCCCGAGGATAATAAAAAATATCCTGGAACCTTCACAAATAGCAGTCGGCTGCTGTCCAACGTAAGTCTCAGCCCACGCCTGCCCCACGGGAGCTCAGCAGGAGGAGACGGGAGGCTGGGCTTCTCTGAAGAGGGAGACCCCTAAGGCGAGCTGGTGCTAACATTCGCGGCAACAGTGGCTTTAGTTGTTACGATATTAACAGATACAAGTGTTATGCTTCGGCGACTGCCTCCACCGCTTTTGCTTGGACCCCAGGGTGTCCGGGAAGAGGCGAAACGGTCAAGTGGACGAACCTCTGGGGAAGTGACCGCCAGATTTGGTCGACCGCTCCGGTCCTACTCCTGGTTCAGGATATCTCGCAGTCTCAGACCAACGCCGGCTCGAGCACGTCTGTGAACAGCACCGCCTCCGGTAGTGCGGAAACCCCCAGTGCCGGTGGCGGCGCGGGAGACGGCGGCAACAACGACAACAGCAACGGCGGTCTCTCCACCGGGGCCAAGGCGGCCATCGGAGCCGCCGTGCCCCTCGCTGCCATCGCCATCGGCCTCGCCCTCTTCTTCTTCCTTCGTCGTCGCTCGCGTCGCCGTGACGAGACGTCCGCCGCCGCAGCGCAGCCCGCCGATTCCTCCTCCAAGGAGGCGTCGGGCGCGACGCCCGACTACGTTCCCAGCCCGTCCGGCAAGTTCTCCCAGCCCGTGTCTGCCTTGACATCTCCGGTGCCGGATCGCGCCCAAACGGTAAGCCCGGACACGAGCATGGCTCACGTGTCGGAGCTGTACGGGTCGGTGGCGAAGCAGGTGCGCTTACACGAGGACATAATGGAGTTGCCTGGCGAGGTCGTCAACGTGCCGGGGGCGAGGGGGCCTGTTGCCGAGGCACCGTGATGTGTTTCTTTTTAATTCAGGGTTTGCTCATTAATTAAGCGGTGGTCTAGGTTAATGCAGGTGTCATCACAGTGGATTCTGCCAGCTGTTCTTGTCCCCAGCAGCCTCTATGAAAGCAGGTATGGATAGCATAATCTGTATGGGCTGGAAGAATCAAGGAAATCTGCAGTGTCTTTTTCCTTTTTCCCGTTGTTTTTCTTCAAAGATTGTTGCTTGCCCTCTATTCCGCGGAATTCGCCCAATATAAGCTGGCGGGTGCGGGCCTGGCGGACAAGCTGACCCCTTTCAGCTGCAGGTTAGCACAGACTGCATCGAAAAGGGCCCTGTGCCGCATCATCCATGCCCACAACTGTGAATGAAAGTATTAATATCTCACGGAAGAGAAACAAAGCGGAAGCAAGAAAGATGGGTTATTGTGAAAAGGAAAAGTGCCATCATCCGGCAGCTCGCCTCTCTGTGCCGGTTCTCACGCTGCTACACGACGATGAAGGCGACCACTGAATTCCCCCGGGTATACCGGTCTGTCGCCGCCGCTGTCCGGCTCTCTTCCAGGCCATGGCCATACCAAGCCGAGCCTCTCCTACACCGTGCTTCAACCGCAACAAGATCGCATAGCACCACCACTCACCGCCATGGCAGACCGCCGTCCGTGGCCGCTCCCTTGCCCGCGACAGACCCCGCGAGCGCCACGGACCCCGTCTTCGTCGCCTCGGTGCACCGCGCCCTCGCCGCCCACGGCATGGCCCGCGTGGTCCTCTCCTTCGCCGACCTGGAGAGCGCCTTCCTCTCGCGCCTCGTACGCAGCTTCCACGCGCTACACGGCCACCGGCTGCCCATCACGCACAGCGCCTCGCGCGGGTGGTTCTGGGACGTGCGGCCGAGCGACGGCAGCGACGGCGGCTCGCGGCCGCTGCAGACGGCGAACCACCGCGCGCGCTCCGAGACCATGGCCGACTTTCCCTGGCACACCGACTGCAGCTACGAGGCCGCGCCGCCGCGCTTCTTCGGGCTGCACGTGCTGCAGCACGACCGCTGCGGCGGCGGCACGCTCTCCGCGATGAACATTGAGCGGATCGGCGAGGCGCTGTCGGCGGGGGCGCGGCGGGCGCTGGCCCGGCAGGACTTTGAGATTGCGGTGCCGCCCGAGTTTGTCAAGGACCCGGGCCGGGCGAGCATCGTGGGTAACGTCATGGCGATGGTGGAAGGCGGCAGCGTGATGAGGTATCGGCGGGACTTGCTGCGGCCGCGGACGGCGGAGGCGGCGGCGGCGCTGCGGGAGCTGGACGGGTTGCTAGAGGGCGGAGGAGGCGCGGAGAGCGTCGCGGCGAGGTCGACGGTGCACCTGACGGCGGAGGACTGTCCGTCTGGAACCATCATCTTGATGGATAATAGGCGCTGGCTGCACGCGAGAAATCACATCAAGGACCCTGATCGCCACCTGCGTCGCATCCGATGGGATGCCATTCCGTTTCCAGGGGAGTAGTGCCGCCGCATTATAATGTGTGGTATACAGTGGGTGACAAGATGAATGAAAAGAAGATGGATAAAACGAAGATGTTGATTTAAGGTTTGGTTCTATCGCTCTACTTGTCACTAGCTAGTACAGCAAGAGCGGGCGTTGAGTCGAGAATTGCCTCCTAGGCGCTGGGTCTTTTTTTGGTTCAGGGGAAAAGGAAACGCGAAATTCTAGTGAGGCCCGAATGAGCTAGTGCACGATGTCTGGGAGATGAGAGTCGCAGGTGAGCGAAGCAAGTGAGAGAGCGGTCTCGCCTTCACCTTTCACCTTTTTTCACCTTCACTCTTCTACCTACCTACGTTTTCACCTTCACTTCCATTTACTGCCTAGCCAGATGTAGCTAAAATGAAAAAAAAAAAAGTGAGGGTAAAAACTTAGAGTGAAAAGTTTTCCCCAACTCTACAGTGGGTGGCAATAAGTATTAGAATGGTGAACTAAGAATAAGAATATCTAAGTTGTATTAGAACCAAGTTTTTTCCCGCCATGCTGAGTAGAAAATAACTTTGTCTTCACTATTCCGTCAGACCCTGCACGTGATTGATTGTAGAGCGATCAAGGTTGGCCTTTTTTCCTATAAATACCCTTTGAACTCCCAACTTCCAGACGCCGAGCGAGACATCAAGACACCCATCACATCAGCAGATTCATTTCATAGCTCTTCATCAGCCTCACCACCCACCAGATGGCGCCACAAACTCCCCGCAAGCCAGCTGTTGTTTCTGGCAAGCAAGCTACCTCTACACGCAAGGGCATTGCAAAGCCAAGACCGACCCGGGAAAAGCGCACAGCAGCAGCAGCAGCAGCCACGCCGCAAGACGCGTCAGATAGCAACAGTCGTGTCGAAACCGATGTCCTCCTTGCCATCCTACCGGTGCATCTCCGAAACATTGCGAGCAAGCAAAAGAACCACGAGTACCGCAAGTACCGACTACAAGACGGCGTTGAGCGTCTGTGGTTCTACGAGACGCGGGGCACCAAGCAAGATCCAGGCCGCGCCGCCATCACGTACGATCGATCCATCTTTTTTTTTTTTCCTTCATTTTCCCCCTTGGCTTCGACGCTAACTTGCCTCCCAGTCACATCGCAACCATTCCTCCGACCACGCGCCACACGCCCGGTAGCGTGCCGGAGGAGCCAGAGGGCATCGGCAACGCCGACTTCAACGCGGGCCTGAAGCAGTCCAAGTACGGGTATCCGATCGTGGGAATGCACGAGCTCGTCACGCCCGTCACGCTGGAGGAGATGAAGACGTCGTGGGGGCTGTCGGCGCCGATGGGCTGGAGTTTCGTGCGGAAGGGGCTCTGGGAGAGTCGATGGGGCGACGAGAAGGGCCGGGAGGAGCGTCTGAAGAAATTGTTTCAAGTTCCTAACTAGTAGGTAGTGATTTTCGGGTACAAAAAAATATACCACTTTGTTCGTGTTAATTAGCCCGTCATCTGGGCATGGTAAATACCCGGGACATGGTGAATACCCACGATACAGAAAATTCCAAAGATGTAAAAACACACAGGAAATAGAAAATAGAGAAAATACCAAAGATATAAAAACTACCAGATATAGAGGGTAATCTCATAATAAAAAGTACCTCGCTAGGAACTAAATTTGACTCACTGTTCCTCAGCTCAATGCCACGCGCTTCCCTGCAAAATACCTCTAAAATACTCGACAGAGTATGAGGCCCGGAATAACTTGTGTGGGTTTGAAACCCAGCTCTCGACCTCGGCCCAGATGCGTCGCAGGCCATCTTCTCCATGTTGGGATTGGAGTTCTGCATAGCTGCACATTCCATCCATGCCCAGCGTCTTCATGACCTGGTAGCCGTCGGCGCGCACGTATAGGCTTTTCGACAGCTTCGCGCCGCTCCAGTCGACCACGAGTGAAAATAATGTAATAGACACGACGCAACACAGAATTCAGCGGGCAATAGTTGACGCTGGGTGCGGTTGAGCGAGGAGGGATCGATGCTGCTCGTTCTTGACGCATGTTGAATGTATGGTACATACACTTCATGTGATACATGACTCTTATTACCACTGGGCGTTTGTTTGTTACAAAGCATGTGTATAGAATAGCCAGTTGAACAGTTCTTGCTGGTTTGTGCTGCCAAATGTACCAGTATGAATGGCATTTGTAGGACGATATCCTCGTACTTGATCAACCTGGTGCATGTTTCACTCTAGATCTTGTCGTAGGATTCACGATCAATAATTTAATCTCGGGCTTCGGCGCGGGGGCGATCAACGCGCTGGTGCAGGTGGCCATTGCGGACGTGACGACGCTGGAGCGGCGCGGCTACTACTTTGGCCTGGTCGGCGCGGCGGTGGCGCTCGGGAACGGGCTCGGGCCGGTGGTCGGCGGCGCGCTGACGGAGTGGCTCGGGTGGCGCTGGGCGTTTTGGTTCGTGTGTCCGCTCTGCGGCGCGGCGACGGCGTATCTGTGGATGGTGTGGCCGAGGCCGGCGGCGGAGGAGGACGGGACGCCGGGGTGGAGGGTGTGGTGAGCCGGCTGAGGCTGATTGGCTGGCCTGGTGCTGTCACCAGCTTGGCAGGCATCTCGTTGATTCTGGTAAGGGGGAAGACACGGCTTCTCCAAGTGACCACTGCTGACGGTAGGAAACGTCAAGATACCAATCTCGTTGGGGGGCTCGAAACTGCAATGGCATTCGCCGGCGACAATTGGCATGCTCGTTTCCGGGGCCGTCCTTCTCGGCATCTTCCTGACAATCGAGTTCCGTTTCGCCAAGCTTCCTCTGCTTCCCGCCCAACTCTTTCGGTACGGAAAATCTACAAACATTCTCATCGGGACCAACATCATCATTGGCTGGATCTACTGGGGAAATCTGTTCCTCATGCCTCTGTACCTCCAAAATGTTAAAGATGCAAGTCCTGCTTGTGCTGGAACGCTGCTGCTTCCCATGGTGCTGGCCCATGGCTTCACGTCGGCTCTGACAGGCATCATCATCTCGGCCACCAGTCGCTACAAGCCGGTAATTGTTGTTGGTGGTCTCTGCTGGTCCCTGGGTTCCCTCGCAAAACTCACGTTTACTCAGAGCACTCAAGTTTGGAAGCTGTCGATTGTTGGTATTCTGGACGGACTGGGGGTCGACTGCTCTCTCCAACCTGGTACGTGTTCCTCGCCACTTTTGTCTTGGCCGCACATACATACAAAAGATGAAACTTATGATTTGATGCACGGCAGTTCTTTTTGGTTTGCTTGCTGGCTCCGGTACAGAAAACCGGGCTGTGTTGACAGGTCTACGCAATTTCGTCCGCGACTTGGGTGGCGCAACTGGCACCGCAGGTATGTGAATTCTGAACGAGAGCTGTTGTGAGCCTGTTACCCCTTGAAGCATAGTCTGACCGCAGTCACTCGGTTTCTGGAGCGATTTTAAGCAACTTGCTCTTCTCACAACTGCGACACCACTTCAGACCCGAACTGATCGCCCAACTAACATCCTCCGCTTTTGCGCTGAAGGACTTGGACTTGACCGACGCGCAGAGACATCTGATTTCAGATGCATACATGCACAGTCTCACGAAAATTTATGCAATATTTGCAGTGCTGGTGGCAGTCCACCTCTACCTTTGTCTTTCCATCACAGACTACAGGCAGAGGCAGAGGCATGGTAAGCCGCCAGCTGCTTCCGATAGAGCATCTCAGGGATAGAACAGGCACAAGTAAATGAATTGCGCAAGAAATACAAAAGACGGGAACTTTGGAATTGACGGTAAATCTAAGACTGCTGTGTTTCTGTGTTTGCCTGCTTGCCGCACGTGACGGACGCTTTGCTGCAAGTCGAGTGTCGGGTCAGGCTGGATTGTTTGTCCTCCTACACCAACCCATCATCCTCCCCGCATACTGTGAAGATTGCCCGCAAACGCCGTACTCACTCATACGCATCGAAAGACTCAATAGAAGAACAAAAGCGTTTCGCACTCGCGGACTAGGTGCTCTCTGGAGCTTGGGGTTTGATTCTACACCTTCCATGGGACACTTTGAGCAACGGGAAAGTGGTACCCCAATAAAAGGTACGGTGCCAAGATGAAAAAGAGGCATGCCGCGGGTGGCACAGAGCTGAAGGCCGGGGAAAGAGGATTGGTGGCTGGCGGACTGCAGCGGTGGCTGACACGGATAACCAATGTCTAACCCATATTGAAGTATGGAGGGCGTCGAAGTATCCGGGTAGGGGGAGTGCACATGGTACCGGATCATGTTGGAAATGTGCTTGTCCGCCAGCCTCAAATCATTTTGAGCCGGACTCAGACAGTCGGGGGTATGCGAGGACGAAGGATGCAATACTTCGTATTCTCTCTGTGAGGCTTACGAGACAATGACGTCCCCTGTTTCTATCTTCCGAGTCGAACAGGGGGTGAGCTCAGAAAGGACTGTGCAGAAGCGCCAAATAGGAGCGGGGAGGGTGTGTGACGGACCTATTCGTATCGACTTTTCTTTTTGTCGATGGAGATCAATTCCTCGTAAAGATTCCTTGGCATCGCGACTTACAGCGGCGGCGGCCGGCCTTGGGTCAGCGGCTGAGCAAGGCAGCTCGATAATTTATTTGAAACAAACTAGAATCCTGCGGGGCGCTACATGGGACAGGACAGAGAGGATCGGGTCTTGGCCGGGCGCCAAGACAATATCATGTGTTGAACGAGTTGCTTGGCTAGATGCGTGCGCGGGCCGAGTTCCCGAGACTTGGCAGGGACCAATTGAGGGAACTTATCAACAAGTGAAGCCGTGGCGATGATACGACTCTGATGGCAGTTATGGCCTTACCAACTCATTTTTTCCTCCTAGACTGGGTGACTTGCTCGTCGTGCCGACAGCTCCTCTTGATCTGCCCAACAGTATAAGCAACTCGAGTGCTGGAATTGTCCGGACTGAGACTCTTTACTGTGGTGGGTTGGTCGCCATCTCAAGTGGAGGTTGTCGAACCAATCTGTGCAGGTGTTTCCGAGAGTCTGAATCGGATCAGTCATTTCAGCAGTATCTCCGGCTACGCCCAGTCGGAAGACTTGGACGACAAAGGCTATAGTTGCAAAGCCTATGACCAAGGCCTGTTCAAAGCGTGAACCCACCTCGTATTGCCGCGTCATCAGGTTCGATCAAAATCTACAGAGGAAAGAATTGGCCCAATTCAATCTAAAATAACTTTAAACTATTACCTTGTTCCTTAACAATGTAACCATCCACAATGATGGCTCACTGGGCAAAAAGAGAGGAAGGTCGTATCACTGTAACCAACTGACCGCCATTTTATTCTACCTTCCTGAAATGGAGATATCCAATATTGACGCGTCAGCTCGCGGAACCAGACAGAAAATCATGTCAACATCAATCATACGATTAAAGTTGGCGAGATGTTTGGGAGGCCTGCTTTTTGCATAACCGATTTTGAAGTTTGCATAGACGTTAGTTGCGGAATTCCCCATTAGGCATAGCGCTACCATGGCTGATCAATCAGAGGCCAGCACGCGAAAAACCAACAGATGACGAACTTGGCCATTTTTGAGGAGGTTCGAATAGAAGAGCGGTTAAGGTTATCAATCAGCATTAGCCCTGCCTCAACACATAGTGCTACAACACCCGTTAGCTAAGGCTATATTGGCCTGTTCAGCTGTATCTGTTGTCTTAGTCGTCTTAGTCTTACCCTTCTTTTACAACTTTCCCGAGCAAAAATACGTGTATCCACTACGGACGCTATACCTGTTCAAGTACTAGTGTGCAATGCAAGTTTCAAAACTAGTAATGCAAAATGCATGCGTTGTTATGCCTGGATGCAGGGAGAGAGGGAAACGTCGTCAAGAGTATAAATAAATAGTAGTCGACGTTGAATCTGGATCTGGCATCTGAAAAAGACCATCTTTCGAATTCATCAAATTTTGAGATAATTTCGTCTCGCGACCATGAAGTTGAGCTCGGTGTATATGCTGGGTCTGGCGGCCTCTGCCTCAGCCATGCCCTCGGCCAACCCGCGCTACGTTGTTCACGAGAAACGCGATGGCCCTGCCATGAGCAACTTTGTCAGACGCGATGCCGTGCCTTCCAATGACCGTGTTCAAGTTCGAGTGGCACTGAAGCAGCAAAACTTGGAAAATGGCATGGAATACCTCATGGATGTGTAAGTGCCAGGAAGACCGCCGGGGCTTGTATCTGTATCCGGCTGCGGTGCCTATTACTTTTACAGTCACTCAACTAACGGTTGCTTTTAGGTCCGATCCTGAATCCCCAAACTATGGAAAGCACTACACCGCCGAGCAGGTTGTCAACCTGTTCAAGCCGGCTGATGAGTCGGTGGCTGCAGTGAAGCGATGGCTCGCCGGCTCGGGCATCGCCCATGACTCTCTCGTCGTGCCCAAGAGCCAAGGATCCGTCTACTTTTCCACCACAATTGACAAGCTGGAGGATCTCCTTCAGACACGGTACCACGTGTACCACCACGCGAGAAGCGAGGGCGTGGAGCATATCGGCGCCGACGAGTACAGCCTGCCGAGTGACATCTCCGACGTCGTCGACTTTGTCGTGCCCGGCACGGCAATGCTGCGGAAGCGCACCGAGAGCGGGGAGAAGAAACGAGTCGCCCGTCGCCGGGCCGCGGAAAAGACCGCCTCCGCCGCTGCCGCTGCCTCTACTCCGCCCAGCTGGACGGACCCAGAAGGTACGGGGACACCACGCCGATGACCTTCAAGAACCGGCGCAGCTAATGACGAGTCTGCGGCCCTCTTTAGGAAACCGCAAGAAGTGCTCCGAGGTGGTGACGCCCGACTGCATCCGGGCCATGTACAACGTCCCGCGCGGCCGGCTGGCGCACCCGAGCAACAAGATGGGCATCTACGAGTCCGAGGGCCAAAAGTACGCGCAGGCGGACCTGGACGACTACTTCACGCTGGTGGCGCCCGAGATCCCCAACGGCACGCACCCGGTGGTCAACATCATCGGGCACGACCGGGCGGACGGCACGCGCGAGGAGGCCGGCGCCGAGTCGACGCTCGACTTCCAGATGGCCTACCCGCTCATCTGGCCGCAGCAGATTGTCGACTTCCAGACCGAGTACGACCGGGCGCACCCGCACAACTACTTTGACTTTTTCTTGGACGCCATCGACGGCAGCTACTGCGAGTACCAGGGCGGCGACGACCCGGAGGTGGACGGCACGCCGTCAGTGCGGCAGTGCGGCGTGTTTGAGCGGACCAACGTGATTAGCATCTCGTACGGCTTTCCGGAGAAGGACTATCCGGTCAAGTATCAAAAGGTGCGTGCGAGGGCCGGCTGGGGGGGGGGGTTCGGTGCCATGCTGTGTTTGACTGCTGACGCCATCGCGCTCACAGCGCCAATGTGACGAGTTTATGAAGCTCGGACTGCAGGGCACCTCGATGTTTCTGGCCAGCGGTGACAGGGGAGTCGCCGAGGAGGGCTGTCTGGGGAAGAACAAGGACATTTTCACGGCGGACGCCTCGTCGTCGTGCCCGTACATGACCTCGGTCGGGTCCACGGCCATCGTCCCCGGCGGCGAGGCCGGCGACGAGGAGACGGTCACCAGGTGGTTCCCTCCCGGCGGCGGCTTCTCCAACATCTTCCCCCGGCCCGCGTACCAGGAGCATGCCGTCCGCCGGTAAGTTATCCTCCCTTACCCCTCTATCCTTTCTTCTCTTGCAACCAAGCGACGCGAAAGTAGCACTGGGTGAAAGACTGACGACGCTCCGGGTAGATACTTTCTCTCGCACGATCCCGGCTACGCCAACTACAGCACCACAGACATGAAGATCCCGTACGAGAGCGGTGGTCTGTACAACGGCGCCGGCCGCGGCTACCCGGACCTGGCGGCCGCGGGCGACTTTGGCCTGATTGTCTATCAGGGTAAGCTCCTGTACGAAGGCGGCACGTCGATGAGCGCCCCGATCATCGGTGCCCTGGTGAACCTGATCAACGAGGAGCGCATCAAGGCCGGCAAGGGCCCGGTCGGCTTCGTGAACCCGACGCTGTACAAGCATGAGGAGATGTTCCACGACGTGGTCAAGGGCGGCATGTACACAAGCGGAGGTCTCTGCAACGGCAAGGGGTTCAACGCGACGCGCGGCTGGGATCCGACGACGGGTATGGGGACGCCCAAGTTTGATAAGATGCTGGAGGTTTTCATGAGCCTGCCGTAAGGTGGTGATAATGCGTAAGTTAAGTGGGCTTGGTGATGACTTGTCAAGTTTACTGTGTCCAAGGTCGTGTCAGTCAAGAGTATATAGCGGTTTTATATTCTAGAACAGATAAATAAATAAACTACATGGCCAAAAGTAATTTTACAAATAAAACAGCAATTTAAATGAATGGCACTTCAGTATTCAGCAGCAATTCTCAACCCCTCCTTAACCATTCTTAGCATAGATCATGTCCCTCAGCTGCATCCCCTCGCCACTCTGCTCGCACAGCTCCCGGAACGCACCGCCCTCCCTCTCCCAGAGCTCTCTCGGCGAGCCCTCCTCGACGACGGCGCCGCGGTCCAGCACCAGGATCTTGTCAAAGTCGGCCACCGTCTGCAGGCGGTGGGCAACGACGAGCAGGGTCGCGTCGCGGAAGCCATCGCGGATGCTGCGCTGGATGAGGCGGTCGGTGGCCATGTCGACGGCCGAGGTGGCCTCGTCGAGGACCAGCAGCCGCGGGCGGGCGAGGATGGCGCGGGCGAGGCAGACGAGCTGCCGCTGGCTGTGGGAGAGGTTGCCACCGCCCTCGGAGACGCGGCTGGAAAGGCGCCGGAAGATGTTGGTGTTGGGCGTCGGGGCGGAGGCGGTGAGGGTGAAGGAGGAGGAGACGGGGGAGGAGGCCTCGTCGTCGGCGTCGCTGCCGGAGAGGCTTCCGGAGGCGCTGACGCTGCGGTCGCTGCTGTCCGGGTCAATGAGATGTACCCGGGCGAGACAGGCGTGAAGTTCCTCGTCAGTGTGCTCGTTGGACGGGTCCAGGTTGCTCCGGATGGTGCCGGAGAACAATACGGGGTCCTGTTAGAGTAGTAGAGTTAGTTGCTGTCATGTTTACATGGGGAGAATTATCATCTAGTCCTCTGACTTGCCTGAGGAATAATCGACAACCGGGATCGCAGACTCTGCGCGTTGAGTGTTGAGGTATCGATGCCGTCGATGACGACTCTCCCACTGGTTTCTATCAGGCGAAACAGCGCCAGCGTGAGGGACGACTTTCCAGCTCCTGTGCGTCCTACAATTCCAACCCGCTGGCCATGACCAATCTCAAAGGAAAGATCCCGCAGAACCGGGGGCAAATCCTTGGCGTAGGCGGCATGAAGGTGCTCAACCCTCACGGTCCCAGCGCGCGGCCAATCCTCCGGGGCCTCCTCGCCCGAGAGGTCCTCCGTTGGCAGCTCTGCATACTCGGCAATCCGCTCCATCGCATTCATGTCCAGCTCCACCGTCGCGTAGCTGCGCGTCGCGAAGCTCATGGCCGTCGCGAAGCTCAGCGCGAAGCTGAGCGCGAAGCCGGCCATGTCCGGGCCGAAGCGGCCCGGATCGGCCACGACCAGCAGGCCGACCGCCGTGGCGAAGACGGTGCCGACGACGCCCATGCGCACCGTCATCCACTGGTTCAGCGACCAGCCGTGGAGCGTGGCCGAGCCCCAGTCGTCGAGCTGTGTGTCGGCGCGGGCGGCGTAAGCGGCGGCGCGGCCGTAGGCGCGCAGGGTGGCGACGCCGGCGAGCGCGGCGTTGAAGGTCTCGAGCAGGGGCGACTTGGCGGTGCTCTCGAGGCGCTTGACCGGGCGCGCGGCGGCGAGGTAGCGCGCGGAGACGAGCACGCTGGCGAGCACGAGCGCGGCGGCGAGCGGGAGCATGACGAGCCGGGAGAGCGCGACGGCGGCGAGGCAGATGGTGACGAGCTCGAAGACGTGGACGAGCACGAGGGTGGCCTCCTCCATGAGCCGGCTGTCGAGCACGTCAAAGTCGGCGGTGAGCCGGTTGAGGACGCGGCCGACGGGGACGGTGTCCATCCACCGCAGGGGGGCGCGCAGGATGGAGGCGAGCACGTCTTGGAAGAGCCGCTGGCTGAAGCGGATGCTGATGACGAAGGACCAGAAGAAGCGGGCGGTGCCGACGAGGGCGCCGAGGCCGCAGAGGAGGAGGTAGAGGCCGAGGTAGTAGGTCAGGGAGTGGGAGTCCGAGGCCGCGGCTGAGGGCGGGAGGGAGGAGATGGATGCTGGTGAAACTGGGAGCGTTGATGCGGATGAGAAGAAGGTCGGAGAATCGGCAGCCATCATAGGATGCATCAAGGAAGTTTGAAATTGGAATCCAGTCAGGTTTGTCCGACTACCATCGACTGCGGCAGTGTCTTGACCAGCTGCCGTCCAGATTCGCACCCACCAATTTCGGCCTGTTCCAAGGATTGATTAATAAAAAGATGGGGTAGATCTAGAGATACTAGAGATACTTACTAAAGTTTGACGATTCGAATAGAGCCAGGAAAACCAGCAGCGGAAGCCAGAAGCGCAGGCCACCGCCGCTGGTGATGAGCTTCTGGTAGACGTGACTCTTGACCATGCCTTTTTCGCGGGTCTCGTCCTCGACATACTTCCTGGCCGTCTTTTCCGCGTTGTCCGCCATCTCTGTAGCTGCTTCAATCTCTGTCGGGCCGGACCCAAGCAGCTTCGTCGCCGCCATGATGCTCGCCGAACTCGAGACCGACCTCGGCGTCACCGTGCCGGAGCTGGCCGTCCCGGGACCCAGGCCGTCCCTCAAAGTCGGCCCGGAATGAACAATCGTCCCGCCGCGAAGCTCGACAAAGTAGGCCACTTCCTCCGCAACCAGGCCGACGTGGTGCGTCACCAAGATCCGCGTCCGGCCCTTGCCAATCTCTCCCGCGACGGCATGCTGCATGATGTGCCTCCCCACGCGGGCGTCCACGGCGCTGAAGATGTCGTCCATCACCAGCACCGCCGCGCGCGAGTACAGCAGCCGCGCCAGCGACACGCGCCACTTTTGCCCGCCGCTCAGGTTGACGCCGTTGGCGCCGAGCTCCGTCGCGTCGCCGTCGTCGAGCGCCGCCACGTCCCGCTCCAGCGCGCACGCGTGCAGCACCGTCGCGTACCGCCGGGGAACGTGCGGCAGGCCGAAGAGGATGTTGTCCCGCAGCGAGGCGTTCTCGAGCCAGACCGTCTGCGCGACGTAGGCGACCGTGCCGGGCACCACCCAGCCGGCCGCGTCCTCGGAGCAGTTCCACGCCGGCGCCTCCGGGGGCGCGGTCGGCATGACAATCTGGCCGCCGAGCAGCTCGGCTTCGCCGATGAGAGCCTGCAGGAGCAGCGTCTTGCCCGTGCCGGACTTGCCGGTGATGACGGAGAGCTGTCCCTCCGGGAACTCGGCCGTCAGTCCGCTCAGCGTAAAGGCTTCCCCATCGTGGTTGTCGTCGTCGTTGCGGTCCGACGGCCACGCGATGGTGGCATCTTGAAAGGCGACACGAGAGCCCCGGGTGATTGTCGGGAGCAGCTCCGGCTCTTGCAGGAACGCATCCAGGCGCCGCACAGAGACGAGCGTGTCGAAACCGACGGTCAGCATCTCCGGCAGGCCGGCCAGCGCGCCCTCCAAGCTCTTGAACATGGCGATGCTCACAAACGCGACCGACGGCGACAGCCGGCCGTGGATCAGCGCGTACGTGGCCAGCGACGCGGCCGAGAGCAGGATCGGGCTCGTCACCCAGCAGCCAAAGACCAAGGTGCTGGCGAGGAACACTCGCCAGAGGGTGCGGAGCTCCTCGGCACGGCGGGCGAGCACGCGGCGCTCCCAGGGGACCTCGAGGGCGGAGAACTTGATGCGGCGGAGCCCGTTGACGGCCTCGGCGACGACGGCGAGCTTGCGGTCGCGGTCGCGCATCAGGCGCGTCTCGGCGGCGATGTAGCGGCGCGAGGCGACGGCGTTGAGGGGCAGCAGCGAGGCCCAGGCGGCGGCGCCGGCGAGGAAGGGCCCGGCGCCGATGACCTGGACGAGGTAGGCGGAGAAGAGGAGCAGCTTGCCGATGCTGCTGACGAGGAGCACCTGCATCATGGCAAAGTCGGAGACGTGCTTGACGTCGACGCCGATGAGGTTCATGATGGCCTGGCGCGACTTGGCGAGGTCGGCGGTCGTCTTTTCTTTGAATTCTTGGCCAGGGTGCTTCTCCGAGTCCTCGTCTCCCACATCGGCGGCTGCTTTGATGTCTTTTCGCCGCATGGCCTTGGCAAAGATTAATGCCGAGAGCTGTCCTCGCACGGGGGCGAAGATGGTCTTGATGGAGTGCCACATGATGCGAGTAGCAATCATCTACAAATGGTGATGGTTAGATACATTCCGGTTTTGTCAGAGGAGAAGAGACGAACCTGCTCGGCAAAGGTAAAGAGACCGATGAGAAGAGGGAATATCCAGAGACTCGGACCGGCATCTCCCTCCTCCGTCCCGAGCACCTCGAGTCTCTGGATGAGCTGCGACATGGCCCAAAACGGGCCGAGACCGACCGTCGACCGGACCAGGACGCTGATCCAGAGAACCACCAGCTGTGTCCGATACGTGCTCAGCAGAGACCAGAAGAGTCTGCCGGCGGGGTGGCTCGCCCGCGCCCACTGCGCCGTCAGCGTCGCGGCCCTCGCAAAGTTCTCCATGGACGGGACATCGTCGGGCTCGAGATCACCGTTCCGGGTCGCCTTCCTGATCAGGGGCTGGACCCAGAGAAACAGTGCCTGCTGCAGCGCGCACACGGACTGCTCTCCCGAGACCGGCCGGCCGGCATGGTAGACCTCGGGCCGGCGCGGGAAGAGGAGCGCGCAGAGGAAGATGCATGGGCAGAGGAGGATGTTGCCGACGACGAGGCTGAGGATGATGCGGTGGGCAGGCATGAGGGGCCGGTGAGCGAGAAAAAGGGCCTGCAAGATGATGCCTGGTGCCATGGCTGCTGTGGTGGCGGAGAGAATAAGGCCAGCATCGTAACATCGGACCGGGTGAATGTCGAGTTGGATGGAGACGGATATGAGAAGGATGATTGACTGTGCGGCTAGCGGTTAGGGTGAAGAGGATATGCAGCATCTTGAATGGAAACTCACCCAGCCAACGTTCAGGAGCCAAGACGAGGTGATGGCATTCCCAGATCCGGAGTATAGGGTAGCAAGCACGGAGATGGCGGCAGACGACGCAAAGGCAATGGCGGCCAGGCAGAGACACAGCAGCTTGGGCTTCTTGTTTGAGAATCTTGCCATGGACTCTGGCGTACTCTTGCCATCTTCATCCTCGTACCAGTTATCCTGCGGCTTCGGACGCCTCAATTGGGCGAAGCCGGCGGTGCATGTCGTGGAGCGTGCCACCAGCAGCAGGCTGGCACTGCATGCAGCAAGGGCGGATGCTGAAAGAAGCCACGAATCTGGGATTTCAGGCAGCATTTTGTTGCAGGGTATGATGCAGGCAGATGTCGAATTCTCTGAGTGCTGCTGCTTCTGTGCTGGCTCTGGTGGAGGATTCAAGGAGAAGCTGTCGAGATGATTGACCTCGATGGTGAATGTCGGGGTACAATCGGGACTACATGGAACTACGGATATTAAAGCAGCAGAAACGAAAACAACATTCCGCAAAGTTTTTCTGTCTGACGGTCATTTCCCAAGCTCGGCAGTCCATGGCCAATAAGTTGACAATCAGCTGGTAACACAGCGCCTTGAAACGCCCAATTAATTTCTAGGATTACCTCATAGCCTCAGCAGTCTATACGAATGGATAGGGGAGTGTGTGCGTAGTGGCAAGACGCCACCCGGCAGCCACCGAGACATGATCCAAATTCCCGGTCGTAACGCGGCAGAGCACATGTTGGAATTGGCAGAGATATGTATGGACTTGCTGGAGTTTGGTGCCGCTGCGGCTTGGAGTGAGGAGGATTAGTAAATAGTACGGCCTGAGATGAATTTACATACATACATGCATGCCTCCAGTTCCTGCGGCCAAGATGGGCGGACCAGAGTATTCGTAGCATCCAGGATGCAAGTTGACGAGAGGATCCGAATAGAAAAAGATAATAAATTACCGAGTCAGGCTCCCTCTCCTTTTCAACCGCAAATGTCTTGGCATGGGACATTCATGCCCAGGAGCCTTGGTTGGACCAGGATGACCCTTTCAGCTTTCAGCTGCAGGTAGAGATATATGGCAGAGACATTTGGCATTCCGTCTCGGATACCCCATTATCGATAGCGAAGCAAAGCAATTCTGTCATTTATTGAAAATTTGCATTTCCCTTTTTCTTCTTCTTCTTATTCCTGTTTTCTCCGGAACCGGAACCGGCATGTCGCTCCCGACAGACAAAGACCTACAGCAGCACAACTCCGTCACTGGAGAGGGGTCCGGGTCGGGTACCGTTGCGACTACCTGTTCTGTATCATGTAGGTGATGACAAAAGCTCGTGAGGGGAAACTGCATGTGAATGGCCGGCGTTGTATGTACTGTCCAGACATTCAGAAGGTCAAGGCTAGCTGAGTCTGAATCTAATGACAAGCCTCTTTCCTCACTTCTATAGTAGTGTAACCTTGTACATCTTAAGCATCATGGATACCATGAAAGACGCCATCCTCCCCGCCCTCGGGGGCCTTTCCAGCACAGTCTGGATAGTCCTCGGCATCCTGGCTGCCTTGGCCGGCGCCGTGCTGTACGGCGCTGCGATGCCTCAGGATTTCCCCCGCAACATCCCCTGGGTGCCTCTCTGGACTCACTTCCGGATCGTCATCCGCGGCGCCTCCAGGGCGGACGTCTACAACGGCGTCGTTCGGCCCATCATCGAGAAGCACGGCGTCATCACCTTCTGGAACGACGGCGCCTGGACGATCCTCGTCACAAGGCTCGAGTACCTGATGCAAATGTTCCGCAACAGCGACCGTAAGCTCAGCAAGATGGGCCTCGCCGAGCGCATCCCCTGGAGCAGCGCCGCCAAGTTCTTCGGCGTCAACATCATCGACTCGGACGGCGAGCAGTATGCAACCTTCCGGAAACTGCTCAAGGACGGCTTCTGCCTGCCCGTGCCGCTGGGCTCGTTCCGCGAAAAGGCTCGGCATCTCACCGACAAGCTGCTGCAAGGCTGCCGGAAGCAGCCCGGCGGCGCTGGCGTGCTAATCGGCCCGGACGTCTGGCGCTGGGCGCTCTCCGTCTGGGGCGAGTACTTCCTGGACGTGCAGCTGGGCCCGTCCGCGCTGGACTTCCGCTCCTTCAACATCCAGCAGGTCCTGAGCGCGCAGAGCCGGCAGCTGACGGGCCGCCTCAAGGGCCTCTTCCCCTTCCTCGACCGGCTGCCCTGGACGCTGCCCGTCACGCGGCGCACCGACGCGCTGCTGCACGAGGTGCAGCGCCGGCTGCTCCGGCTGGCCGAGGACCGGTGCCGCTCGCCGCCGCCGCCGGGCGGCGGGGCCAAGATTGGCCTCAGCCTGCACCGGGCGCGCGAGCGGCGCCTCATGTCCGACTACCACTGGGCGTGCAACCACAAGCAGCTGTTCATCGCGGGCCACGAGAACGTCGAGGCCACGCTCGCCGCGGCGCTGGAGGAGCTCGCCGCGCACCCGCGCGTCCAGCAGCGGCTGCGCAATGAGGCGACGCGCGACATCCGCTGGGACTACCCGGCCCGCGACCTCGACGGCCTGCCGCTGCTCAACGCCGTCGTGTACGAGACGCTGCGGCTGTACCCGCCGCTCGGCGCCATGTCGAACTGCGTCGCGACGGAGCCGTATTTGCTCGGCGCCGACGTGGCCGTGCCTAAGGGCATGATCCTCGGCTGGTACGCGTACGGCGTCCAGACGGACCCGGGCGTCTGGGGCAGCACGGCCCGCGAGTTTGATCCGTTCCGCTGGGGCACCGACTCGGCGAGCGTCAAGCGGACGCTGCGGCAGAGACAGGCACGCGGCCACTACCTGCCCTTTGGCATCTACGGAAGGAAGTGCCTGGGCTTCAACGTGGCGATGCAGATGCTGCAGTGTGCGCTGTGCGAGCTGGTCTGTAACATTGAGTGGGAGCATCCAGAGGGCTACACGTTTTCGTACGGCAAGGTGTGTGTGTTTTTATGAGAATCTTAGAAATTGGCAACAATGCTGACACGGCTCTAGGCTGCCCTTTTTACTCCCGACAATGTCACGTTCAAGATTGTAGAGAGGAGAGCCCAGCCGGAGAAGCTGGTGGCTACTGAGAGCACTGAGGGTGCTGAGGGTACGGGGTGAGGCAACGTAAAGACGATTTGAAGGTATGTGATGTCTGGGTCTTTTCGGGATTTATGCATCTGACAGCCGGGCCAGGGGTAGGTCGGCAAGATTGCGCCGGGCATCCAGGTGAAGCTCTCTGAAGGGACTTACGGCCGACTATGCGTCAAGAGTCCGGATCGATTTACATGGTAAGATGGAGACGAGGAAGCTGTGGCGGGGCCTAGGCTGACACAATGATGAATGGTAGCTATCTTGGAAACGAAGAAAAGACCAAGGCCGCTTTCGACCAAGACGGCTTTTACAAGACGGGCGATATTGCCGAGCTGGTTGGTGACGAGCTTCTCTTCCACGGCCGTGAGCGAGACGACTGTAGGATCTTTCGCTCCTTTGTACCCCCCCCCCCCCCCCCCTGTCCCTTGTCCAGAACTAACACCACCATCTTGACCCCCCAGACGGACGTCATCCACGGTGACTCGACCATCTCGGCAGTCGAGGTGGAGCGCGCACTGATGGCGCTCGGCTACCTCGACAAGGCCGTCGCCGTCGCCGTGCCCGTCTCCGAGGCAGAGCAGTTCTGCGGCGCCGTCGTGCGCCCCAAGACAGACCACGGAGAGGAGGTGAGCATCGGCCGGGTCAGGGCGGACCTCAAGAGCGGCGGCCAACTGGAGGAGTGCAAGTGGCCCGTGGCGATGCGGATCTTGGCAGCAAGAGAGGAGCTGCCAATGACGGCGACTGGTAAGCCAGTCGAGAGACAGGTGATTGAGGACCTGTTATGTGATGGGGACTGCGGAAGGGACTGGTTCACACCGGAGATACCGCACCAGCGTGTGCAGTGTGAGGGTATCGCTGCAGCTGAGTAGGTTGGTTGTAGATGGTGGCCTTGGCTTTGCGGACACGCCCTTGGGTTCGGATCTACAGGGTAATATCAAGTAGCTGCAGAGACAGTAATACTTGGATAAACAAGTTTCTCGCATACGCAACCAGTCGTCATGTCAGAAATGCTTCTTATGCCGAGACATCCAGCCTGTGGGGGGGCAACGCCAAGCCAATACATGCTAGACAAGCATCTTCAGGATCTTGTCATGACCTATCGACTGGGAGATGCTCCCAAGCTGTGGGGCGGGGAATCTACTTATGCTGGGATGCAAAGGCCATCCTGTCTCGGGCCCGAGAGTGCATAGACCCTGTTTAACCCGCAGTCGGGGTGCAGAAGGGATCGTCAGCCTGCAACGGCGGGTGCTGTCAGCAAATGAGGCGTGTAGTATAGGGCCTTGGGTATAAGTTGGTGACGGTCGATACGAGATACAAGAGGTACAAGAGAAAAAGGAAGCACGGCAGTTCGTAAATGTCTCGGAACCGCCCAAGTTGCATGAGCCAGTCATCGGCTTCTCAAAGTGCGTGAGCCATCGATTGGTTGATACAAATCGACCCAAGGCCCTTGACTGAGCACCCCCAATTCCAAGTTTCCAGACTCCTGCTTTCTCGTCCACCTCGACTGTTGCCTTTGCAAATTTACGTTTTGAAGATCCGGGCTGGTCTCTTACAATCCATCCCCCTCCAAATACAAGTCCAATCTCTGTCAGGTCTGTATCTGATCCGACCACAGACCACGATGCTCAGCCTCGCCAGCCTCGCCGTGTTCCTGGCCCTCGCGGCCTTGGTGTATGCCTGGCGATCCTGGCATGTCCAGCCGTCCCTCCCCGAAGAGACCGCTGCCAGTGTTCCGCAGACGAGCATCGAGGACCTGCAGCGGCTCGGCGGCTACCATGAGCTTCTCTCTGCATTTCTGAAGCTTTTCCGCGACGATGGCGCCGGTAGCTGGCCGCCTACACCACCGTGTACGCCGAAGTCGCGCCACTGCTGGCCACGGCAGAGCCGTCTCTAGACGATGCCGTCAATGTTGAGCGGTGCAGTGCCTTCCGCACCCAGATGTGCACCAGACTCGCCCAACATGTCGACCTGGATGCTGTCGTTCAATGCCTCCGGAAGGTCGTGGACCGGGGCGACTGGAGTGAGCTCGGCCGCGACGGCTTCAACGGCTTCTACGCGTGCGTGGCCTGTCTGAGGCACGCTTACCGGTAACGTGCTCTGCTGCTGCTGCTCGTCTAGAACACTGCTAGCTAATCTTGTAAGTTAGATGGGCGACCAACCCCGTCGTCCGAGCGGCCCAGGACGAAAACGAGATCGCCTTCCCACCAGAGCTGGACCAGGCGTGGGCGTATATCCAGAGACACCTCGGTATTACCGCTCCCAGCGGCAATATCATGGCCAATATTGTCTGCAACTTTGATGATCAGGACCGCCTGGCCTATCTTGTCAACGAGGGCATGTCGGACGAGGTGCTGCGGACCGAGCTTCACTGGTGCCGCATCTTTCGCGATTCCGAGCGTCTCGTAAGCAGCCACCACCCGGGGCACCCCTTATTCACCCGAAACTTTCACTGACACTTCCTCTCCAGTCCGCGCCCATGTACTGCAGCATGATACGTGCCATCATCTGCTATGAGCAGGGCGACAAGCGCGCCGCGCTCGGCCACACCCGGGCCGTCTTGGAGCACGTCCGGCGCCTCGTGCTGCACCTGTACGACAGCATGAACGAGCCCAACGTTTGCCGCGCCATCTGGCTCCGGCATGTCTCCGGCATCCACAGCTGGCGCCTGACCGCCGCGTTGGAGGACGGCGGTCGGACGGAGGAGTACGGCGGCGGGCTGTCTGGCAGCCAGGCGCTCGCCTTCATCGCCGCGGACGCATTCGTCGGCTTACCGGCGTTCCAGACGGAGTCGGAGATGAAGGGGCACGTCTCACAGAACATGCGGGCCGTGGCGGCGGCGATGCAGAGGCACTGCTTCCGGGCGCGGCTGGGCGAGACGGCCGAGGATGCGGCGATCGCCGAGGTCATGGATCATATCGTGAAGCAACTGAGGGTGAGTTGATTCCAATGAATGTATTATTGCAAGAAAGATTCACTAATAACTAGCTCCCCTTTATAGAACTTCCGTGGCGTGCACAAGGTTCGCGCTGTCCAGTTCCTGTCCGCTCCGGCGCCGGAGCGAGTGCCGATGAAGCCGGCACTTTCGGTCTTGGACGGGCAGGAGAAGCCTAGGGACATGGAATTAAAGTAAAACGGTGGTTATGCGTCGATTCACAGACTGTTGGCAAGGAGACTCCTCCAAACCATTTAATCACTTACCCGAATACGCGGGGTAGTGAGTGATGGATGCATTGATGCATCAACGCGGATGTTTGTGATACAAAGGGCAGTCAAACGTTCACTTTGACGTGTGAAGACCGCGTCAATAATAAAACATGATACTCCAGTCTACTCTGATTAGATTTGATTTTACGAAAAATATCGCACATTTCTTATAGCAGCTACAGCGGCCAACAGCGTGCAATTTTTACCAGTTTTAGTTGCCGTGTATAGGCCATGCCCTGAGCCGGTCATCCTTGTGACATGCATGTCTCGCTATACTCAGCCGCTGAAAAGTTTTCTCTTTCTCAATGGATCAGTATCCTGCGGCGGCTCCAGACAGTATTTTTACCCACTGAATGGGGCGTTCACAATCGGTATCGACACAGAAATGTAGGGATTATTACGTGAATCTCAGTGTACTCATGAATACTTGTGGACAGAAACAGCACATCATTATGTGAGAAAATACGACTAAAAACACACTACTATTGGGTATTATAATGCCTGTGAGTGGCTGCTCAGGAGCCGTCGCACAAGCAAACTCCGGATATATTTATGTTCTTCCCCCGTTTCCTCACCCGCGACCAGCACCCTTCATCAATCTTTGCGCCTCTCGCCCCCTCACTATGGGTCTCACCGACATGGAAGCCAAGGGGCGCGCTCTCT
Source organism: Cordyceps tenuipes (assembly GCA_025583755.1). Taxonomy (NCBI): domain Eukaryota; kingdom Fungi; phylum Ascomycota; class Sordariomycetes; order Hypocreales; family Cordycipitaceae; genus Cordyceps; species Cordyceps tenuipes. The sequence continues at coordinate 1,009 of JANZYN010000049.1, read as the reverse complement.
TTTGGACGGTCCTGGTCATGTACCTTCTTGTGGCAACTTGGAACTTCATCTCGCCCGGTGGCGACAGCAATCTGCTCCCGTCCAAGCAGCCCGAGCAGGCCAAAGCAATCCAGCCAAGGTACCAAGAGACCCCGATCCCGGACGTTCAAGTCTTCCGTACTAATAATCCCCTCAGAACCTGGCCATATCTCGACAATGACCTCCAAAAGTCCTACCTGCAGCAGCTCATCACTCAAGCTGATGCCCAACCCGAGCAGCCACTGTCGCCCGCCGTCCAGCGCCTCAAGGACGCCATCGAGTCCAGATCACGCCTCTACATGTACTTTACCGAAATGTTCACTCAGATCCCCGACGAGGTCCGGTACCGGGACAACCAGACCGTCGTTCTCCGCGATTACCATCACATGCTGCAGCTCCTGAACCACATTGTCAAGATAGCGCCGCCCCCAGGGAGGCATATTCCTCTGCCGCCGATGACCATGATTCTGACTGATCCAGCCAACACTGCGGGGTACTTTTTTCTTTTTTCTTTCTTTTTTTTTCGGTATTTCTACATTTTTTTCAACACAAAGCTGACGGACTTACAGCGGATTCGCTGCATTCTCCGACCCCGAGGTCAACGTTTTACTCAAGGGCATCCTGAACGAATGGGCAGCTTTTCTGGGGGTGAGTCGGACATGTTGAGGCCCTGACATCGCTTCGGCTACCGTTATCTAAGACTGACCTCTCTCTCAGAGCCCCGATTCGCTTCCATACCTCAAAAACGGAACCGAAGGCTGGCTAGGCCACAGTTCCATTGCCGATCTCGAGCGTGTCGCAGACCCCTTCTCCGCGACACCAAGAAACTTCACTGAGATGTTCGAGTGCGACGTCCACGACGAGTACTACGGCTTCCGCTCCTGGGATGGTCAGCGGGGGGGGGGGGGGGGGGGGGGGGGGGGGGGGGGGGGGGGGGGGGGGGGGGGGGGGGGGGGGGGGGGGGGGGGGGGGGGGGGGGGGGGGGGGGGGG